>JASDQU010107440.1:42879-71345 GCA_032191745.1 Picea mariana | reverse complement strand
AACCTGAAGTAAGCAACACTGTACTTCTCCTGAGTGGGAAGGAACTTCTTAAGGAGGTTAAGAAGAAGGAGGAACCGCAATTCATTGTGGTCAAGAAGCCAAAGATTGTTTTAACCAGCACAAGGGTAGATGATTTACCAGAAGAGGTTCAGGAACTACTGGAAGAGTTCGCTGGCATAGTAGTGGATGAACTACCTCGTTTGTTGCCACCGATCAGAAGTTTGAGTCATCATATTGATCTCATACTTGGAGCTAGTTTTCCAAACAAAGTCACGTATATATTGATGCCACAGGAGAATGAAGAGGTCAAAAGACAAGTCCAGGATTTGTTGGACAAAGGTTTGGTCAGGGAAAGCTTGAGTCCGTGTGTTGTTTCGACAGTACTCAGTCCGAAGAAAGACGGAGGCTGGAGGATGTGTACTGACTCAAGGGAAATCAACAAGATAACCATCAGGTACAGATTTCCATTGCCAAGGATGGATGATTTGATGGATTTATTAAGTGGAGCAAAATATTTTTTGAAGATTGATTTGAAAAGCGGTTATCACCAGATTCGCATGGGGGAAGGTGACGAATGAAAGACAACATTCAAAACCAATGAAGAGTTATACGAATGGCTTGTCATGTTTTTTGGTTTAAAAAATGCACCAAGTACTTTCATGATATTGATGAATGAAGTCCTAAAGGATTTCATCAGAAATTTTGTCATTGTGTACCTTGATGACATACTGATTTTCAGCAAGACAGAAGTTGAGCATCTGAAACATTTGGCTATAGTGATGCAAAGGTTACAACAGGAGAAGCTGTTGATAAACATGAAGAAATAATCACTCATGAATATGGAGCTCATTTATTTGGGTTTTGTTATTTCTGCAGATAAATTGAGGATGGATCCAGATAAGGTGGAGGTAATCAAGAATTGGCCATCACCGAAGAATATATTTGAGGTGAGAAGTTTTCACGGATTGGCTAGTTTCTATCGAAAATTCATTAAGAATTTCAGTGGAATTAGTGCACTGATGATGGACACAGTGAAGAAGAGACACAAATATTTTCACTGAATAGAAGAGGCTGAGAAGAGTTTTAACTTGTTGAAAAGGAAGATCACGGAACAACCAATCCCGGTGTTGCCTGATTTCCAAAAGACGTTTCAAGTGAAATGCGATGCAAGTGGATTTGCAATAGGGGAAGTCTTGAGTCAAGAAGATAGGTCGATAGCATACTTCAGCGAAAAGATGAATGAAGCGAAAGTGAAATACTCCACTTATGACAAGGATTTCTATGCTATTATATAGGCATTGAAGAAATGGAGACATTACTTAATTCCTAAAGAGTTTTTCTTATACAGTGATAATCATGCATTGCAATTTTTGACTCAACAGGAGAAGTTGAATCAAAGACATGTAAAATGGGTTGAATATATGCAAAATTTCACTTTTGTGATTAAACATATTTCTGGCACTTCTAACAAAGTTGTTGATGCTTTGAGCAGGAAGTGTTTTCTATTGCAGGAGTTCAAGGTCAAAACGTTGGGTTTTGATGATCTCAAGGAGATGTATCAAGCTGATCCAGATTTTAAAGAGGTGTATGAAGCAGCTGAGAATCCAATTCTCAGAGATAGAAGCCAATGGGCAGAATACATGATCCAGGAAGGATTACTGTTTAAAGGTAATCATCTTTGTATTCCAACATGCTCCATGAGGGAGAATTTACTGAAGGAGAAACATAGTGGAGGACTGGCCGGACACTTCGGTCATGACAAGACATTCACAAAGTTGAATGAGTCATATTTTTGGCCAGGAATCCAAGCAGATGTCAAAAGATTTGTGGACAGATGCAGAATTTGCCAGCATTCAAAAGGCAAGAGGCAGAATACAGGATTTTATCAACCATTGCCCATACCTGAGAAGCCGTGGGATGTAGTCAGCATGGAATTCATATTGGGGTTGCCAAGAACACAAAGAGGGTTTGACTCAATCTTTGTGGTGGTGGATAGATTTTCCAAAATGGCACATTTCATTCCATGTCAGAAAACCAGTGACGCAACTCACATTGCGAATCTGTTTTTCAAAGAAGTCATTCAACTTCATGGCTTGCCAAGAAGCATAGTTTCAGATCTAGACACTAAGTTCGTAGGACACTTCTGGAGAACCTTATGGAAGAATCTGGGAACAAACTTGTCATTTAGTTCATCTTATCATCCTCATATGGATGGATAGACAAAAGTGGTGAACAAAAGTCTGGGAGACTTGCTGAGGAGCTTGGTGACATAACACAACAGTCAGTGGGACAACATATTACCACAGGTGGAGTTTTCTTATAACGACTTAGTTAATAGAAGCACGGGGTAGATTCTGTTTCAGATTGTCTATGGCATGCAGCCGAGAGGAATTTATGAGTTGAGAGGTTTAGAACAAATTGTGACTAGGAGCGCTAGTGCAGAAGATTTCGTAGAAGCGATGAAAGAACTTCACAGCCAGGTGAAGGAACGATTGCAGAGTTCGAGCCAGGAATATAAGCGGAGAGCAGATCAACACAGAAGACATCTTCAATTTGAAGTTGGCGATTTGATCCTCACACATTTGACAAAGGAAAGGTTCTCGAGACGAACATATAATAAACTGAAAAATGAAGAGAATCGGACCATGCAAGGTCTTGAAGAAATTTGGGGCAAATGCTTACGAGATTGAATTACCAAATGGGATCGGAATTTCTCCGATATTCAATATCTCAGATTTGTACCCATATAAATCTGAGGAAGCAGGGACAGGAAATGAATAGCCAGAGATTCAGTGGTGAAAACAAATGCCAGTTGCAGAAAAGCCGCAGATGGAGCGCATACTAGACAAAAGGTTCAGTAAGAAGACCAGGTGAAAGGAATACTTTGAATACTTGGTCAAATGGAAGGGCCATCCAGTTGAAGATGCCATCTGGGAGAACGAAGCAGAGATCCAGAAGCATGGACAGACCGTGCGCAAGCTCATGGACAGGAGCCCATGAAAATTTTCAAGTGAGGGAGTATGTTGCAGGAGCATCTCAAGCGAGCCAGCGTGGGGATAAAAGACAGTTGGAAAAACACCCAGCGCAAATTTTGAAAATGTCTCGAAACATTAATGAAGTCATCAAGTGGAGGCACACTTGTATAATGTAAAAGGACCTTGAGCGATCCGCTCTCGTCCTTAGTAGGTAGAAGGCATTTATAATAGTTAATGCAAGTAGATAGAAATTAATGCGTAGATTAGATAGTTTAGAATGAAAGAGGGAAACGGGATATAGACACCCTCATTGTGTATTGTAAGAAGGAGGATGTCAATTGAGGGCATAGAGGATAGAAGAGAAGATGCAGAGAGTTGTGTAGAAGAATTCCATGTACAGAAGTTCTGGATTAATACAAAAAGGGCTTTGATTCAGACTCATGGTGTTCAAATATTCTCTATGTATGCATTATTGAATGTTATGCTCATGAATGATTTACTCTTTCTATTATGCAATTGCTTTTATGCTATGTATGAATGATTTCTTGTTAAATGTTTGAAATCTGAGAGAGAGAGAGGGTAAGGAAAATGAGTTTCAATTGTTTCTCTATCTGAGCAAGAGTTCTTGCAAGGCGTGCGTTGACAAAGGATTCAGAGGTTTGTCTCTGAAATCTCAGATAAGATAGCTTTTGTTCTCATTCTCTCGGAAGTGCAGCTAAGCACAGGAGCCGTGCAAGGTGTGCGCAAGATGAGTAGAGTTTCAGGTTTTGTAGCCTGAATGAAGTGTTGAGAGACTGCTGCTATAGGGAGTGGGCAGAGTCGAAGGACTTCAATTCCTTAGGGTAATTGAGGAATTTTCCGTGAGTGCGTGCAGGAGTCTTCTTTAAGACTCGGAGTTGGAAAAATCTCAGGAAGGATAAAGCCTTCAAAATTGTCGAAGAGAAGCACAGGAAGTTTGTGCATTGGAGCATTGAGAAGGCATCGCAAATTGTGTCACAGGCGGTTAAGTACCGTTGAAAACACTTTGGTGAAAAAGTTGCAGAAGTTCTTGAGAAGGAAGGAGAATGGACGGTCAGAATTCTTCGTGGAGAATCTGTGAAGTCCTGCAAGCCGTTAGATCTCGTGGAGGAGCAGGGGAATTACGGAGAGTGTTTTCAAAGGTTCAAGCTCAGGAGAGGTAGAGCCATAGATTCAATCCAACAAGGTCTGTTGGATTTACCCATGGATTTCCATTTTGGGGTTTCGTGAGTTGAAGTCCCGTAATCTTTGCATTAGGATTCGCGAAATTGCGAAGTCCGAAATCCTGATGGAATGAGGAGCTGTTGAAAAGTCAACCTTGCGAGCGCATCAAAGTTTTGGTAATTCGGGGTTCGTGGAGCAGAGTGCATGACATCGCAACTCGCGAACTCGTGATAAGGAGAAATCCGAAATTGGCAAAGGAAAGGTCAAGTGTTGACTGTTTTCGGGTTTCGGGGATTTGAGAGACAGGGTGCTTGACCACCGGATTTGCGAAATCATGAAGTTCGATCTCTCGAAGTATAAAGGGGGAATTTCTCTAGGTTATTTGTGGGTGCAGATTTCCCGAAAGGGAAATAGAAGAGCCAATCGTTGAGAGCTCTTCGGGCCAATGGAAGAGGAAAGATCCTGTGTGCATGGACTTCTGACCTGCGGGTTGGGAGGGTTGCGTCATCATCCAAATATATGTGCTCTACCTTCCTTCATCCCCTTTCTATGCTCAAGAGATGATTTTCACAAGAGACTTTTGCTTCTTATTTATACTCTCCAAGTATCTTCCTTAGAAGCATCTTCTAGGCCACTTTTCCACATAGCCACTTTGTCCACATAGTAACCTATGTCCAACTTTGCCCAGTTTTCCACTTGTCCATGTATCCAATAGCCACTTGACCACTTAACCCATCTTCCTAATTTTAGGGCTAACCTTCTTATAACCACTTTCCATAATTAGAAAGTTCTTCATTTACTTTATTATTTAAATAATCCTCCTTGACTTTGTCACTTTACTTTATTATTTAAATAATCCTCTTTGATTTTGTCACTTCACTTTAATATTTAAATAATCTTCTTTGACTTTGTCACTTTATTATTTAAATAATCATCCTTGAATTTGTCACTTCACTTTATTATCTAAATAATCCTCTTTGATTTTGTCACTTCACTTTATTATTTAAATAATCCTCTTTGACTTCTTCAATTCACTTTATTATTTAAATAATCTTCTTTGATTTTGTCACTTCACTTTATTATTTAAATAATCCTCTTTGACTTTTTCACTTCACTTTATTATTTAAATAATCTCTTTTTTGCAAGAAATTTGACTTCTTTGACCTTTTGGGGATTCAAGCCAACATATGAGGGTCCTCTAATTTCGTAAGGCCATAACTCTTAAACCATGAGAAGTTATGTGACATTCCACATACCACTAAAAATGGCTTGACAAGAACTATCCATATAGGATAGTTTCACTGACAAAATCACTGATATTCATCTAATTATTACACAATTAATCATGGGTTTTCTAACCATATTACTAGGATAACTCAGCCGCAAAGCTTCTTCCCGTGAGGGCTTTCACCATAAGAGGGCCACTTTGGAGTTCACTGGAAAGCGTCTTCCCATGAGGGATTTCACCATAAGGGGACCAATTTGGATTTCATCCATTTGTATAACCATGACCTTTGGAGTTCCCCACAAAGCATCTTCCCGTGAGGGCTTTCACCATAAGGGGACCACTTTGGAGTTCATCCATTTGTACAACCATGACAAGAAAATAATGAGTCATGTTTACATCAATCCAACTATGCATCATATATCAATGAAAACTCATTGATACATATGCATCTATGCATACCACTATGACTCCTCTTGACATCAATCCATTGACATCAAGAGGGAGTAGATCGTCAAAAGGTGCACTAGGCCTAGTAGATCGTAGGGGTAAATTATTAGCAATTTTTGATGGTTGAATTGTGAGTTATTCAAGAAAGTGTTTAGTTTTTTTTATAGCCCTAATGGTTGTAGAATTAAACTTATTACAGCATCAAAATGGTTGGATAAAATAGACACCCTTAGGGCACAAGAATGCTTATAACATGTAGAAGAAATTTTGATTTGAACAATTCCAATATCTCATAGTTTTACGTATCCCAATGAAACAATTTATTTCTCCAATGCAAGAGATTAGTGCCTTTAACCATTGGGTTATGAATTCTTTAAAAGAGAAAGAGTCAGTTGTGCTACCTCCTTGGGGGTGTAATCCCTTTTACTCTCCAAGTTCTGCAAAACTAGCTAAGGAAAACCCTAGGAGGGTGTAAACCCTTTTACTCCTCCTAGTATTCCTTTGTGCAACAACTTATTTCGAGACAAGATGATGGCCTTGGTGGGGTTGTATGAAATTATATTCCCCAATAATATTATCAAATTATACTTGTAACCAATAAATAAGAAACAAAATGGATTCCTTACCTAGTGCAAGAATAAACAAGATAAACTCCTTCTTTAACCAAGAAATATCCACCATAAAGCTAAAAAAGCACTCCAAGAGATATAGTGAATCGCTTATTCGACCAATAGAAAAGATAAATCATAGCAAGAGAATGTAAAAAAAATATATGAAGATAATTTCCCAAGAAGGGCACAAATTTCATCCAATATCCTCTCACAAGAGGGAGAGTAATGTTATGAAAAGAGATTCACATGATCTCTACTTATACAAAATGTCTATAACATAGTTTTTCCATGTAATTAGGGTAAAAAATAATATAAGGGGTCAACAACCCTTATCTTACCCCTTCACACAAATAATAATATTTAATTTTCATTTTTGCACATTAGAAACCCTAAAACAATATGATGTCACCCCTTTAGGGGACATTTTGAGATTTGAAGCAAGTCATTGGAGAAGTAGTAGAGGTCATTGGGGATCCTAGATCCTCCTCTTCATGTGCTAAGTTCAATCCATATCTCCTTCGATCAAATCATGCCAAGTTTCAATGCGCAACAACTCCATCACCACCAACCCTAGCCCTTGGTGACATCAAGCCTCAAGAAGTGATGTTTTTCCCCTCCTAGGAAAGTCGTTTGGCATGTGAGGGCTAGGTAATGTCTTCCAAAGTGTCTTCTAGGCCTCCAAAGGAAGTTCATCATGATCTAACATGTGTTCCCTTGGCATCCAACTTGTTGGCTTCAAGCCCCATGGAAGCCCAAGCTAGGCTTGTTCCTCCAAAATTGTCCACCAAACAAGGTCCTGCAAAACAAATAGGCACACCCTCCAAGGATCTCAAGTCAAAATATCATGGCAAGTGAAAACCACATCTAATAAACAAGGAACCTAAACATGTGCATAAAAACTACCTCATCGAATTAAACAAATTTTCCAAGACCTTATACAATTGACCAATTTTAGGTGTGGGAGGGGTGTCATAAAAATCCTATTGGGTATACCAAAACCCTCAAGTAGGAGATGCTCCCAAGGATGCCCCTTCAAGTTCATGTAGTGGATGATGAGGTGGATAGGGGTTTAGAATTAATCGGTCAATGAGTTTCATGACATACAAGGGCTCATATTATCTCATTTATGGGTACTTTTGTAGGGGGTGTGTTGCACCTTCTTCCTCAATGCAACCTTTTTCCAAGCCCATTTATGCAACATTTTTCCAAGCCCATTTATTTCCATTTATTAATTAATCAATGATCCAAACACATGTGCACTGCCAATAGTGAATTGATTAGCTTGGGGGGCATAAAACAATGTCACTTGAAAGAAGAGGTCCACAAAGTGCCATACAGGTAACCATGTAAAATGTTGTAACACACTTATGTTAGTCGTGTATTCAAGTGGGATATTTATTATGTGTTTGATATTGTGTAGGTCTTCGATTATTTTAAGAGAAGAAGCTCATCATTCTCAAGACCTGTCTGGGTGAGAATCTAGAGGGTTTATATCTTAGGCTCTTATCTTTTTCCAGCAACCATCCCCCTGGGCCTTCAACCCCTTCTTCCCATGAAATGAGGTACATGCCCTTCTTGGGTCACTAAATTCAAAGAGCCTACAAGAGGACAATATTATGGGGAAAAAATGATCCAAAAGTGGTAAGTATGATCAGGAATGGTACGATAACCTCTCAAGGGACCCCCAGTTGCAACCCTTCCCCAAAATTTGTCCACTTACTAGGAAATCTATGACACTCACCAAGGTGAAACCGGGTCAAAATAATAATGTCCAAGAAAGCATTCTACAATAAAAAGAAGCGTAAATACTACATGATTAAATGCCTCAAATATTAGGGTGATTACCTGCCACAATACCTTACTTGTACCGCATGGAGAAAGACCCATGTGTCATCTAGAAGCTAGTTGGTGTGGTGGATGCACTGACAATGGATCGAAACTGTGGTGATAGAGAAGGCTTCCATATGTGCGAATGGACATTTCTAGTCATATGGTCTCTCAGCACTCCATATCTGCAACCTGAGGGCCTCTAGGCATCATCTCCTTATTTATCCCACAAAATGGGAAAAACAGAAGGTATTCCCTCCTGGAAAACTTTTCTAAGAGATGAATATTCCAAGAAGTCAAAGGAAGACCATTGAACAATTGAAGAATACCCCAAAAGAGAAGTCGGCCCCATAGGAAAATAGAATTCCCAGGAAGAGAATTCATCCCCAGTAAAGTGACTTGAAGACTATAAATAAAGGGAGACGTATTTCCATGTGAAACACACTCACATAGCTCTCTCACTCAAGAAAATAAGGTGCAAGTCTAAGGCAAGGAATAAGATGCAATTATTGCAGTTTCTAGGGTTTCTATCTTGGGAAGTTCATTGGAAGAGGTCGAGTACTCTAGCACTCTCGCTAGGGTTGCTACACATCATATTTCGGTATTTTTCCCAGTTGTGTACCCTCGCCAGGGTTTGATAAGAAAAAGAGATAAGTAATTTTTATTAGGGTTTCTTCATTGTTCATTTTTTTCTTTTGAATAGAGCTTGTTCATGGTTGTATTGTGTTATCATAAATATTCTCTCTAAGGAAATTTGGTTGGGTTTTTTCCCCGAGTTTGGGGTTTTCCCAGGAAAAATCTTTGTGTCTTCTTTTTCTTGTTTATCTGCTTCTAGATCATGCTTATATTTTCAGTATATGGTTGTTGAATGTTAAATGAAGATCAAAGCAATCTAGTAAATATATTTCTATTGAAAATTTAAGAAAATATAACAGGGTTTCAAAGCTTGAGGGTTGAAGCCAGATTTGACCTAGCGCAAGACACCAGCAAGATCAAATATTTCAAGTTGTTGGATTTTCTCTAGAGCCGGTGTTGAGGAGAAATTTTCACTAAGAAACTTGCCAAGCTCTAGCGTTGACTTTTTCAGAAGGTTTAAATTTCGTGATTTTTCATGCCTTGGGTTTCTACAAGCGAAAATGATTACCAGTATGAGAGTTGAAGATAGGTTGGATGGAGCACACAATTTCAGATCATGGAATCAGAAAATACTTCTCATTCTAGAAGAGAATGACCTCTTGGATCATGTCAATCAATTTCTCCCAGAACCATAAGAGGAAGAGGCCAAGGAAAGACATAAGAAAAATAGAATATTAGTTCCAGATCACAAGAAGGATATATTTGTTGTAGGAAAATTCCCATGCGGACAGGTGAATATTCTATTGGATTCTATACCCCTATACCAAGATATAAAACATGCTAACATTGGACACTAACATTCCTTTGAATATAACTAACTAATTAGAAAAGGAAGGAGAAGGAAGAAAGTGTGATCCACCTTATTTTGATGTTTGTCCTTGCTGCTCCAACCTAAGATTGATCTCTGAGCTCCTTAGCATTGTTTGACAGCTGCAATGTAATGGACAGCGAGACAAAGAACTCCTACTCTACTTTATAAGATTAGTCCAATCAAATCCATCTATAAGACAAACATGTGTAAAGAGACATAGGTTAGAAGGAAATAGGCCAAACAATATATTAATGAGAACTCTTAAAGAAATACTTACAGACTGTAGATACAGTTGCAGCAACTTCCCTAAGTCCTCCTCGTCCAACCCTTTCACAAAGCTCCCAAAATCATAGGTTTGATATCTTGAAGCTTTTTCCCAAGACCATAGGTTTGATACCTCAAATCTCCACCATTATGAGATCATAAGTTTGGTATCTCAAAACTCCTCCATCCTCTCCTTCTCCATGGAAAGCCCTCATTAGATAGGATTTAGAGGCTTAACCACCATGGAGAGGATCACTCATCAAATCCACTAAAAAGGGATCTAAAAGATATTTAGGGAGAAAATATTTCTTAAGGATTTTAGGAAGGAAATATTTCTCAAGGATTTTGAGGAAATATTTCAACCATCCATGAGATCCTTTGCCTTCTCTAAAAAACAGGAAACCAAATGTGAGGTGGATTCTCACACTTAATTAATTTATTTTTCATGAATATTAATAATAATTCATGTGCACTTGGTATTTTGGCCTTCATGTAATATATCTCTCCTCCACATTGACTAGGGATTGTGACATAGGTTATTCCATGGTGTCAAGGTGTATGATACACTTATATGACACTTACGACACTTAGGGCGAGGTACCTAGGTGTGAAAATTTCATGTGTAACAAAATGCCCCCTAAAGTGTGAGGTCAAAAGGGAGAATGATGGCCGAAACACTTTACAAATATTTAATGAAAGGGTGTGGAGTTGGAGAACTTGGAAGAAGCGACAAACAACCATCAAACAATATCAAAAAAAAGTTCCATTTTCGAGGCATGCATACCTATGCTCGGAATACGAGATGACTCAAAGCACGGTCACCGACCAATTCAATGCGGATCCATGAAAAATATTGACTAAGGATATGGCCACCAAATATACAATGTGGATCCAGACCTCTATGACAAGAACTGATCATGGCCATGAAAAATACTTTGTGGATCTATGTGACAGTCTATACATCAGCATGCTCAATGATCTCCTTCATAGCCTAGGCAAAGCAGTTCAACAGAGTGAATGATCAACCCAGGGTATTCATCCCAATCCTAATGTTGTACGAATCTAGCCATGTGAATAGATGTTTTGATGTCGAACATGGTATAAACCACTTGATTAGCAGTCATTGAGGTAAATCGTTAACAAGTGTGAGGGAAATCACCAATGATTTCAATGACTCCCAAGGTACCCTAGTACATTCCAGCGAATGTGAATAAATGAGCTGAGGTTGAAAATTCGTGGAATCATCTGATCAGAGGTAAATGATGTAAACCCATTATCAAAAGTAAGGAGGCCTTCCATTGAGGCATACAGGTCCCAAGGTACTAACTGGTTTCTAAGTCTAATTCTTGGATGATGTGTTGAATTTGACAGGAAAAGACTCTTCGAATGAGGGCCTTGATGTATCCCCCATCAGCGACATGAAAATAACATAGGAAAGTGATGTAAGATGGTGAATCAAATGAGTATGGACTGACATATGAAATGGAAATTGGAAATACCGTAGATGGATGGTTTGAAGTGAAACTTCCCTTGAACATGATGAGGCACGACAACTGACTTGCCAGCATTGACTCGATGTGTACCAAAATGTAATGTGATGACAATAAGATCACTCTTCGACTTGATGAAAAAGTATGGTGAAACATGGAATTGGTATGAATTAGAGACAAGTGGATTACCCAACTGCAAGACGAAAATCTTCCATAAAGGATTCTCAAAAAACTTGACCCACTTCCTTCAATTTTTCCCCCACCCAAATAGATGAGTACCTCTTTTTAATTTAATGAGCTCGAGGAGGGTAACACATGCTCGATATAACTCACCTTCGGTAAGTTCATCTTCCTTCATTTAACGAACTAGAAGAAGTAAGGGTTCCTCCCCATATGGGCCCTTCAATGTGTAGTTTAGTAAGTCCAAAGAAGGAAAACTCGGTGGTTTTTCATGTTTAGAGAGTCTGAAAAGAACTTAAAGGCGACTCTAGGGTTGTCCTTTTTCGTAATTTTAGTCTTAAGAAGCCGAAAAAAAGATAAAATACCACTCGAAAGACGCCCTTTCAAACCTTTTAATGAGTTTGAAAGGAAGCAAGATCACTCGACAATATTTTCATGTTTAGAGAGTCTAAAAAGAGCTTAAAGGAGACTCCAGGGGGTTCCTTTTTCATATAACCTTTACAAGTCTGAAAAAGTGATAAAATTATACTTGGTTACATTCTCATGTTTTTGCGAGCACGAGAAAGAACAAATACTAATCTCGGTATCGGTTTCATTTTTAGACAAGATTGAAACAAAATTAAACTTATGCTTGTAAATTCCCAACGTAATTTCCAAAGGTAGGGATACCAATGGGTGGTTGGTACTCTGCCCCCAACTTGAAAAGATAGGGGCATAACTCCAGAATGATAATCAAAAGCTGGAGATCACATGCCCCCCCAAGATTCATTTCATTCACTGACTTTGAGGTTGTCACCAATTTTTGTACTAGATGGAGAAAAAGGAGAAGGGTGTATGAAAGGAAGATTCAAATACGATACCTAACGAAATACTCGACTCGACATCTATGAGATCTAGCTAAATACTCGACTCGATATCTATGAGATCTAGTGAAAATAATCGACTCAATAGGAGAGGTGACTATTTCATTTTTTAATGAGCTTGACACAGGAAAAGAACTATGCTCAGGACCTATGTTTCATTTTTTAACGAGGTTTCCATAGACAAGAAAAACTATGCTCAAGGCTCCGGGTTCAATCCCCATATTTTTGTTTCATTTTTTAATGAGATTGCTACAGAGAGTAAAACTATGCTCATGGCTCTGGGTTGAATCCCTAGGTTTTGTTTCATTTTTTAACGAGCTTGCTACATAGAGGAAAACTATGCTCATGACCTTTGTTTCATTTTTTAACGAGCTTTCCACAGAGAAGAAAAACTATGCTCGGTAGCTTCTTGATCATGGCTTCCAAGAGGATAATGCACTAGAAGGAATACATGTCAAGGGACAAACATCAATCATGGCTTCCAAGAGATCTTCGCTAGATGGAATAAAAACACTCTGGAAGGAATACATGTTGATGGCCTCGATAAGGGCAGGGAGATCTAGCTCTAATAGCCCTATCGAAGAGATGACCATGTCAACTACCGGATCTAAGTCAGGAAAAGGGAGAGATTCCCTCTCGTGCAGGGTTGAATGCATGGGGAAGGTTGTTACATAATTGACCCATGGTGGGGTGGACATCGCTGACATGTATGAACCATTCAGGGAAGGTGGATGGTTGACCATTAGATGAGGTTCAATGAATGAAAGTTGGTCAATCGTTACTATGTTTCCATTTTGAGGGAAACACATCACTCGAAAGAGAGTGGACACAAAAGATTTCATAATGTAGATATAGTCTCGCCCAAGGAGAAGGTTAAATTCCAAGGGGTCGTGAACTACCATCACATCGACATAGATATTTTTTCCTCCCAAAGTAACCAGAAACTAAGGAAGGATCCATAAAGGTTGACTAGTGCTAACGATTAAAATCGCAACGAAGTTTTTCCCGCAAAGTATTTCTAAAGCCTATTATTATAAGCTAACAAGATATATAATACTAGTAGGTGGGACCCCTTGTAGGTTGGGAGATCATATCTGGTTCTTATTCATGTTTATGTTGTTGTTCGACACTACTTACATGGTTGATGAAATCTTGGTTTTATTGGCGATGGATAAGGCCTATTATGTGTTGGTTCTAATTGCGACAATTGAATGATGGATAAGGCATGTTATGTATTGTTTATGCTGCTCTAGGCTCTAATTTCATGTTACGATGGCCTATGTTATCCATTATCATCATTGTTATTTGTTCCTGGATTCATTACTGTGACACCTACATAAGAGACATGTTAGTAATAATATATAAGAGCAGTTGAAAAGAGATAAAAACAATATAACAAAGTGCAAAAGGAAGGAACTATACTATACTAATATGATACCCTATATGCATTGAAATTAAAATGATCCTTGTAATCCTAGCTAACAAGTAATAGCTATGAAATTTATTGGTCATATGGAACATGGTTGATATGCATTATTGTATAGTTGAAATGGTAATATGTGATGAGGGTGGCGCTCTTGGAAATTAATGGATGTTGGTTTCGATGCATGGTTTAATTGAATGAATTAATGGATTAGTGGGATGGCATGTACTAAGGAATTGAATGATTGGAGGTTGGAAGCAACATGCATTTATTTCATGTCACTCCATACCCCTCCCATAGGTTGTCACCCTGGTTGGCTATTGTCAATTGTGTTCGTTGTGATCAAGCTCTGATTTTCAAGCAGAGGAAGAACCACTTGGACAAACTCATGTTTTTAAGGTGCTCTTGGTTACAGGTATTCCTTTACGCCATCCATGAATATTCTCTAGTTATGAAATCGATATTGGCTCGGAATGTATGGGTCTATGCTTTCCTTGAGACTGGAAACTATGTAAATTTGTGATATTTTTCTGGAATAGATTGTTATGGAAAATGAAAAATATGGTTGAAGTCACAGTGTGTCAATGATCATTCTGAGTGTTAGCAGCCATAAAGGCTCTCTGTCATCCTTATTGGTTTTAGTTAGAGGGTTTCATTTGGTCTAGATTGGCTGGTTGTATCCATGCATTTGTATCACCATACCCAGTCGGTTGTTGTTATGGGGTTTACTGGGTCTGAAATGCCTTGTGTCACTGCACATTGTTTCACTTGGGTATGGGTTTGTTCATGCTATTGATGGTTGCACAATGGGTTATATTGATTTTTTCTCAGCTTTGTTTTATCTCAGCATTATTAGTTGGTTGGTTGGGAGAGCCACAAGGGTTATACCCTGCGTGTTATAAGTATTGTTACAAGGCCAAAATGGAGCCTTTGCTCCTCTGTTCAAATTCTCTCCTATCTCATGAACTGTCACCCTTTTTGCAAATTTATTGGTGGTATACCCTGTGTGTACCATTGGTCTCGGAGGTTCTCACTCGATGATGGGAGTCGAAACCAGTCTCCTCGTGTTGGTCCACAGAGAAAACCCTTGATTTCTCAAGCCCAGTTTTGATAGAGGGAACCGTTATGGTCTGTTGGATATACTATTGGTTGCTATGATTTGTTGGTGTATTGTCGACAGTGTTTGATTTATGGCTCGTCTCTGTTGATTGTGTTGATAGTGGTGTTGGATTTTTTATTTAGTCACTGCATTGGTTATTATGAAAATTGAATTGATAAACACAACATGTTAAATTGAGTTAATAATTGTTGTGACTGAATTTCCATGGGAGTATTGCAATTGTGGTGATTATGGTATGGCCATCCATTATATATGCTATGGAAATTATTGATTGTGCCATTAGAGATGGTCACGAGGTTTTAAACAAAATGGTTTTGTTGCAAATTTGATCAATTTATGAGATGAGATCAGGCTCACTATTTCTACCTCGTTATATTGATTGATAGCCCAACATTGTGGATGAATAAATTCAGAGTAGTTGGACATGTACAGTCACAGAGATACTCTATGTTTTTTTGAATGGTCTGTGTATTCCAAGCATAGTATGAGTTAAAGTGGTGATTGATCATCTGTGTGTTTAAATGGCAAGTCGGGATCTTTGCAATTAAAATATGGATCGTTGTGTTTGACTATCTACTATGTATGATTAATGAATATCATGCATCTTAATGGAGATAGGCATGGGTTTTGTAGCAGTATGATCTCATTACAATTTAATTGTTAGATGAAATTGAGGGATAAAATTGGGCATACTTTTTGTGTCTGTGTTGATGGAAGGTGGTTGATTTTTTATACTCAACAGAGTGGAAATAAGTGATTGTTTATTCATTTGGGAATTGCTTTAAAATATTAAATGGATAAATGAGAAGAATAGAACTCCTCTACAGGTTGTTGCGGAATGCATATTGTCTTGTTCTGATGACACTGTGTTACAGATTGATTGCGAACAGTGAGCAAGTTAATGCAGAGAATTGTTTGAATTTTACACAATAATTGTTCTTTTGGCACAGTGATCATTTTTGTTGGTGTTTTATTGATTACTTAATTAATTTTATGAACAATACCTGCTCTCTTTCCCTACCATTATTTTGTTTTTCGCTAATTACAACCCCCTCGCCTTCCCACATCCATTTTTCACTCCTTGTTCTTAAAATTTAATTACAATTAAGAGAATTATATTTTGAAATATTTTGAAATCGTAGTTTCTTAGTTGGAACACCGTGATATATTCTTTGATTTACATTACAGTTGATTGTTGTTGTATTTGAGAAGTAACCATGATTCTTTTCCCTCTCATTTTATCATTTTTCGCTCAATACAAACCCCTCGCATATCCCAGAACCTTTGTTCACCCCCTGCTCATCGATAATAATTAAGAAATTTGTATGGATTGGATTGCATGAGTCTGATATGTTGTTGAGCCATAATCTATTTCATATTTTTAAGGAGTTGTCATGTATGGTTGTTAAAGGGACTATTTTCTAATCAATCATGCATGCAGGAATGAGCTTCTTCATCCGAGGTAGCCATGGCAGAGGAAACCGAGGGAGAGGTAATTGGAACAAAGGCCCAAGAAGGCCAAGATTCTCCATACACTTTGACATTGACTCACAAGAGCTAGGCCAGTTGTTTCAGGCCAGATTTTTCAATTGGATTGGGCAAGGAGTGGTCCAACCTAGGCCTGAAAGGCCTCCCTTCCAAGCTCCACAAGCCCCTGGTATTCACGTTCCCCCTCATGTCTCATGCAACCCGAGGTTCTCGAAAACGATGGATGGCAAGAGATTGTCCACCCGACAATCTCCCAACATCATGGCTAGCTCAATTTGTCCTTACCTGCTCCCATGCCTATCAACCATATTGTCCAAGATGCACCTGTCCACTCACCAGTTCAGTCCTCTCATGCTAGCAAAAGGTTGAAAACCAAGGCCCACCATGCCCTTGACAAAGGAAAAGCCATTGTTGGCCCTTCCTCACCCTCCAATGGATCTGATAAATCCGTGTCTTCCCGGATGCATTTGAGGGATGATTGTTCTCATGTGATTAGCAATATTAGGCCTAAATTCTTGGCACAACCAAAGGCAAATTCAGAGAAATCAAAGGGTGACAACAACAATCAAGGAAAGATTGCATATCAGAGTGGAAAATATGGTTTTTGAGTTTTATTTTATTTATTTTTGATGACATATGACTTCAGAAGTTTTGGACAACATGTTTTCTTTGGATATATGAGTAATATATTTTTTGAAAATAATTTCAAATATCAATGAGATAAATTGTCAAATGTGAATGTGATGATGGGATTCACAAGGAGGGGTGTTTTTCTTAATTAACTAGTTATGTTATGATTGTTAAGAGATAAAGGGAGTCACAAGGGGTCCCACCTACTAGTTATTATTTATTTAAAACCCTTATTATGATTTATTACTTTCCCCCTTAACTAAAAAGTTGGTTGAGTTTTTAATTAACTTAACTAATGAGGTATTTCAACTACTTCAACCAATTCTAATTTGCTTAAAGACAAAACGAAAGGGATGAACAAGAGGAGCATAGAAGGAGAAGCATACTAAGGTTTGATCTTTGAGTTTATGTTGAGATATTTCAGTTTTCATTCATTCCTTAATTGATCATAAGCCTAATTATTTTTTATGATATCAGGGTATTATTGTAGACAACAAGATTCAGGGTTGAATTACATCATTCAGACACTTGTTTTTCAGAGGTGTTGATCTATCTTTGGTAGTCTGTGTAGACTTGTATGTTTGTGAATTAGTTTTCATGAATGAAAAAGGATATTCTGAAGAGTCGAGTGGGCAACAATCTGTGGCAAGTTGATCCATCTTTTAGAGTTCGGTTTTTTTATTTTCTGTTAGAGGTCCTTTTGTATGTTTCATCGGGGACGTCTAAGTTTGACTTTGGTCCTAAAATTCTTCATGAAATTTTGTAAAGAGAATGACTCTTTAATGCTTTAGAATGAAATAAAGGATTGCTTTATGTCTCATATGTCTTGATTATCATCTTGGTGTCTTTACCTCTGTCTCTACATTTATTTCAGGAACTATTATATTCAGAAAATCATATAAATAATTAATTTTCCAGCAAGCTTTTACTTATAAAAAAGACTAGCCTAAACACTTGTAATCAATACTTGTGAGTTGGGATATTATTTTTTATGAATATAAACATACGCTGGCATTCTTGTCTATTTTTCTTTAGCTTAGAAGAATCTAAAAATGCTTGAGTAAGATCATTTCATATATTTTCCTCCACATTTATTTGGTGACCATACTGGGGAGATCTTCAATATCTCTCTGGTTAATTTTTATACTTGATTTTCATTGATACATATATTTTTTTGATATTGATTCTTTGACTGTTTTATTTCTTAATGACTATACCTATTATAAGGCAGCCCAATATTGAGCCCAGTCTTCAATATCAGACCAGCATTCATTTGAATATGTTTAATACCATTTTAGACATTGCCAATACCTGTGTTGATCTTAACCATTCATGGGAAGCAATTGAACAAGATATTAGTGCTCAAGAACGATTGGAAGCTAGACGTAGAAAACCTAGAAATCAACAGTAACCTTCTTGTTTCTTCAGTTTTGGACTTTCTTTCATGTCCTTAGACTCTCGTGTTTCTAGAAGAAGAAGAAGATTATCACCGGAAATCAATCATATTGTTGAACTAGGAAGGAACGTTGTGTTATATGCATGTTGGCATAGGGGTAGACCCAGGGTTCATCTCTAACATCGCACCAACAAGACCTAACTACTGGCCCTTTCAACAACACCTTCAAAGAAGATGCAGTCTCACCTGAAGTAGAAATAGGGGGTTGCAAGACACATGTGTCTACAACCAGAGGATATGCAAAGTGTGTCCAAGGCAACACGCTCACATAGATCTAGTTATTTTTTATCTTTCTTAAGCCTACTTCGCATAGTATATCTCAGATCTAACACTATAATTCATTTAACAGTATATCATAGAACAAAAGAACGCAACATCAATCACACACAACAACAAGATATACGTGGTTCACCCTCTCCCTAGGGCTACATCCACAGAACTGCGCTTATAATATATTAGATGAAAGCATACAGTTCTATCTGCACTTAGCTTGCAAATCTCTCTCTTTCTTTCCGTTATCCTCTCTCCCCTCCCTGCACACCCAGCTACAAGGTTGATCTTCGCACCCATATGAAGATCTTACAATACGATAATTCTCTCTCTCTCACAACACTTCTCTCTCAAAAAAACAATAATCACTCATAACATGCACAAATGTCGAATCAATCAACAAAAACAACAAAAACCCCATCCCAGGTCCTCTAGACCTTTTTTTATACATTACAATAGCTCACCGACAACCTTAGGCCAAAACCTAGGTGTCAAAACCCTAAATACCAAAACCCTAGGTGTCTAAAACCCTAGGTCAACTTGACCCGCGTTTTCAGGGCTTCGCCAGCCTGTATTTCCTTCTTTCTTGCGAGGTGATACAAAGAATCTATTGGTGGATTTTTCCACTTGTTGAGTCTTCCACAATCCATCTTTCTTGCTGATTTGTCTTCCTCGCTCTCCCTGTCCAATGGATTGCTTTCTCTTACTTCGCTCCATCTTTTCTTCACTTTTGGTCACTTCGACCCAATCTCAATCAACTTGTCTTCCACGCAGTTCCCACTTTGTGCTTCTTTCCTTAATCTTTGCAACCTTTCATAACCAAGGTCCAACAAGCCCCCAACACTCACATGTGACTCATCCCAAGGCACTTCAGGTCTGAAACTTCTGCTTTTCTTCGACTTCAGACTATGTGGGGTAGCCTATGCTTTCTGCTCTGTCCCACCCTTGTTTCCTTGTGCAGACTCTCTTTTCTATGTCTGGTACCCAGTTTCAACTGCACCTGGTACCTAGACCCTTTTTCTCATGCTTCTACAGAGAGCTGTGAGGTAGTTGGTTGTCATATTACAATTTCAACCATATCTGATTCACCAAACCTTCCTTCCATTCTCCATTCAAAGTTTTCAACTGCGCAGTTCCTCCTTCTGTAACATAAGCAACCTCATATGGACCAAGCCAATGTGTCTTGAACTTCCCTGGATTCTTCATGAACTTGTTTGCATATACCAATACCAGATATCCTTGCTTGAAATATTTCTTCTTGATGTGCCTATCATGAATAGCATTTTCTCATTCCTTTTGTACATGTTGATGAAATCCTACAATAAATCGATCTTATTCTAGTTCAACCAACTGCACAAGCCTCTCTCGAACAACGCCAGTGTCATCCATATCAGTGAATGTTGCAATTCTGAGACTAGGAACCAAATATTCCATAGGGATAATTGCTTCTAGGCCATACACCAACTTAAAGGGAGTCTGCATTGTTAACTTCTTGCAAGTAGTTTTATAGGCCCATAGTATTGTTGGCACTCTCAGATCCGAGTCATCCCTATTCACACTACAAATCTTCATCAGCATTGTCTCCAAGATTTTATTGAAGGATTCAACTATACCATTCACCTACGGGTGGTAAGGGGTGCTCTTCTGGTGATGGACTTCAAATTCCTGAGTCAAAGCTTCAATAGTCTTATTAATAAAATAAGTGCCTTGATCGCTCATCGGGGTCTTCGGGCATCCAAACCTAGTTATGATATCCTAAAATATAAATCGCACAACTGTGGTTGCACTACAGTCCTTAAATTCTCTTGCTTCTGCCCATATTGTCAAATACTTTGTCACAGTGATGATGTATCTAGCTCCTGTGAGCTTCCTTGGTGGGTTTATAGGTTCCACGAAATCAATTGCCCATTTCTCAAATGCCTGCAAAGTTAGTTGTGGTGCTAGAGGCATCTCATCTCTTCAGGAAGGATTCCCAACTATTTGGCATACATCGTAGGCTTTATAGTATTCCTTGGCATCTTTATATAAAGTAGGCCACCAGAGGCCAGCTCTAAGAACCTTATGTGTTGTTTCTTTCCCTACGTAGTGTCCTCCTGTGATGCCTTCATGTGCTTCTGCTAAAATTAGTGGTCTTTCTGCATTCATAACGCATCTCCTCAAGATTTCATTAGGCCCCATTTTGTATAGTTGTCCCACTATAAGTGAAAAATTTGCAGCGCACACTACCAGTTGTTTCTTCTAAATGATTGTGTATTCACAAGGTTACATTCCTGTTGACAGAAACTAGACTATCTCGGCGAAGTGATCATTAATATTTCTATTGTCCAACAACTGTGCATTTGGTAGTGTATCCTCCAAACTAGTAGGTTCCTCTCCATGCTCTAACCTAGACAAATGATCGGGTCCCTTGTTCATTATCCCTAGCTTGACCACAATCTCAAAATCATATTCCTAGAATAACAATAGCCATCTGCATATTCTTCCCCCCAACACTAGATTTTTGACTAGGTATTTCAATGCAAAGTGATCAGTGAACATCTTAAAGTGGTCTCCCAATAAGTAGTGACTAAACTTCTGCAGTGCGTACACCATGGCTAAACCTTCTCTCTCAGTGGTGGTGTAATTTATCTCAGTTGTTGAGAGCTTCCTGCTAGAAAAGGCTAACAGGTGGTTAATATCTCATGCTCCTAGTTGGGCTAACACTTCTCCTAGTGAAATATAAGAGGCATCGACATGCACATGAAATTTCTTGCTCCAATCTTGGAAAACCAGAATAGGCGCAATAACCATTTTCTGTTTCAGTGTGTCGAAGATCTATTGACATTCTTCTATCCATTGAAACTAGCAATCTTTCTTCAGAAGCTTCTCCATAGGTGTTGTAATATGTGCATAGCCCTTAATGAACTTCCTGTAGTATCTAGTATGTCCTAGTGCAGTGCACAGCTGTCTAACTGAAGTAGGAGGGGGTAGATCAACAATAATGGCAATCTTGGATGGATCTACCAGTAACCCCTGCTTACACACAATATGGCCCAGTAGCACACCAAAGGGTGACAAGAAGATGCACTTATTCAAATTCAAAGCAATCTAACATTGCCTGTACTTATCCAACATTAGTCTTAAACATTCAATATGATTTTGTAATAAGCTAAAAACAGTCCAATCATCAAAATATGCTTCCAAACATTTATGTAAAAACTCCTCGAATGCTTCGACCACCACCCTGAAAAATATGGATCATGCATTCTTCAATCTGAAAGGCATTACTGTATACTGGTAGGAACCCCATTATGTTGCAAATGTGGTCTTATGGTGATCTTCCTTGGCAATATTGATCTAGTGATAACCTAAAAATCCATCTGTAAAGGAATGTAACTCCTATCCTCCTACATTATCTAACACTTCGTCTGTAAACGGTGTAGGGAATGGGTCATGAAAACATGAATCATTCAGCTTCCTGAGGTCTACATAAATCCTGATCTCTCCTATCTTCTTATCTTGTACCACCATAGGACTAATCCACTCTGACTCTTCAATGGGTTCTATGATTCCTGCTTCCAACATTTTGTCTAATTCAATCTTCACTTTCTCCTTATATTTGGGATTCAATTTGTAGGGTCTTTGCTTGATTGGCCTTGCATCTAGTTTCAAGGGGATCTTCATCTCTCCCATGGGCCCTTTTATGCCCTTCATATCAGTGAACTTGGTTGGGAACGAGTCCTGATATTCATGCAGTAATTCTGTGATCTTATCAATGGTGGCATCATCCCAGTAATCCCCAACATTAGCAAGCTTAGGTGCTTGCTCTATTCCAATATTAACTTTCTTGATTTTGATCGGTTGTCCAATGAAAGGTAGTTCGACTCTTGGTCCTTCTACATCTCTCTATCCTTCTATTTCTGTGATGTTCACATTCCTAGGATCATTGTCTTCATCAGCATTGATATTGTAACATCCTTACAGTTTTTGAAGAGGTTCAGTCCATTCATCCTCTTCTTGCTCCACAGGGAGGCTAGGTGCCTCCTCAAAGACTTTTTGTCTGACAACTTATAGAGCTTGATCTACTGAAGGGTACTGGCTTTCAAATGAAAATGTAGCTATAAAGTTCTGAGTCATATCGTACCAATCTGATGTGGTTAGGCGCAGTTCTGCTTGAAGATACCAATTGATAGGCGTTGTCTCTAGAGTATTGATGAATTTATGCACCCACTTTTCTTGAGGAATACTGCTCCAAGCCTCCTCACAAAATCACACATGGTCCTTTGGACAACTTTGACATGTATATCTAACTTCGCATCCTTCAATATTGTCTGAAAATCGCATTGTCATCAAAGTGCGACATCGTATCCATTCTGTGATGTTCTTTTTATGTGTCCCCCACAATATTGTTGGAGTAGCTTTCAAAGCCTCATCCGGTGCCAACAATCTTTGTTGTACTGGTAAAACTTCTTCAAATTCCAATAAGAATGTTTCTAAGTGATTTAAACCATCCAATGTGAGCAAGTTACTTACTTTTGTGCCAATCCAGGGAACTTCCTTGGTCAATCTGGCACATCTCCGTGCAAAAAATTCATACATTTTGTTCTTCCAGTTCTCTAGTGCTTCTTCTGAGTCTGATGAACATTCATTGTCACTTCACCAACTCAAATTACCATCTGTTGTAGGATTAACGTAGTCATGTTGTCTTGTTGTTAATTTATATATATTCTCTAGCTCATATGCGTGGTCTTCTTCTCTTATGGGTTATGTGTATCTTTGACCTTCATCAGGATCCAGAGGTGCAATGACCCTAAGGCCTTCACCTTAAAATGTCACTCTTCTTTTCTTTAAGTCAACAACAATGGAATTTTTGAAAGCCCAATCGATTCCTAACAGAGCAGGATAAGGACAACTATCATCAACTATCTCAATCACCTCGAAGTCCACAAATGTTCTTACCTTTTCAATGTCCACAGGGAAATTCTCCAGCCTACCAAAGGGGATTACTTCCTGTTGATTAGCCATCCTAAACCTGATAGGGGAATAGATCAACTTAGGTTTTCCCATCAGTGCTAGGGTCTGCTTCGTCATAACATTGACCTCTAACCCTAAGTCGAGGACCAAATAATCTATATCATAATCTCCAATTTGGGCATTAAGGTGTAATTCCTTATTTGTCCTTCTCTTTTTGGATAGTTGATGTACTTCTTTATTTAGTAGAGGGTCTACCCTTCCTATCTCATACTGTCTGATCAAATTTTGTAATTCTTGTATGGCTTTTTCATCCTTAATCAAATTAATGCAAGTACATAAGAATTCCATAAGTCTACTTACCTCTTTTCCTTCTCAGGGCGAAGCAGACTGATCAAAGGCCAGTGACATTCCACATTATCTAACTTTTGGTTGTGCCTTTGATGAAGAAGCATGATCTCTTCCAAACTCTTTTCTTGCCTCTTCAAATGTCTGCTTCTCTTTCTTTAGATCAAACTCCTGTTTCTTCTTTGCAACTCTTCTAACTCATGATTCTTCTGTAATATTCCCTAGAGTCACCCTGTCTTCTCCTATAGCAGTGCCTCCTCTAGTGATAATGATGACTCTAGGATCCCCTCCATGAGGTTCTACTAAAATTAGTTGTACTTGTTGGTTCCCTCCTCGTCTTTCCTGAAGTTTGGCTAACATCGCAGGACAATCTTCTATGACACATTCAAATGAGTTGCAGTAACTGCAAGTGGTACAAGGGTTCTGATAATCCCTTGCCAAGTGACCTGGATGTGTGCAATTATAACAAATGATCTTTTCTTGACCTCGGTACATGCCTCCTCCTCACCCTCTTCCTCTGAATCCACCTCGAGGGTTGAAGTTTCCTCTTCCTGGAGAGTTAAACTGCGTAGTATTTCCTTCTTGTTATACTTCGCCTTGAATTCTATATGTGTCTCTTGATATTTCATGCAAGATTTCATAAGCCATACAATCTTTCTCATCATGCCCCACAGATTTACAGAATGTGCAGTAAAGGTTGGTAGGTGTTTGGACATATTTTTGCATGTAATTGTTGATTAAGGTTGGTTGTCATTGATGTCAACCCTTAAAGAAATCCCCACAGCAAAAAGGTTTGGGTAATGGACCCAACATTGTTTGACGTAAATATGACTGATTATTGTTTTTTCATTGTTGATAAGAAGTAAATATGGATGAACTCCAAAGTGGTCCCCTTATGGTGAAAGCCCTCACGGGAAGATGCTTTGTGGAGTAAGAGAACCCATGCTTAATTGTGGAATAATGAGATGAACGAAAGTGATTTTTTTAGGGAAAATATCCTAGATGGATATTTCTTGTCATTTCATTTCCAGTGGTATGTGGAACGTCACATAATTCCTCATGGTTAGAGAGTTATGGCCATGAGAAGTTGGAGACCCCAGGTTTGGGTAATGGACCCAAGTTTGTTTGATGGGTAATGGTATGAGTTATGATATATTTTTAGATAATACTATTCTATATGGATAGTACATGTCATACCATTTCTGTTAGTATGTAGAACATCACATAACTCCTCATGGTTTGAGAGTTATGGCCTTATGAAGTTGGAGGACCCTCATATGTCATCTAGAAGCCCCAAAAGGTCAAAGTAATCAAGGTGGTTTAAGAGATTTTAAAAGGTAAATAATAAAGTGAAGTGATGAGTGTATTATAATTCAAAGTGAATACAAAAAAATTATTTCAATAATAAATTTAATGGAGAAATTAGAAGTGGACCCAACCCTAAAATAAGAAAAGTGGGCCAAGTGACCTAGAAGATGTTTTTAAGGAAGCTACTTGGAGAGTATAAATAAGACGCAAGGCTCTCTCATTTGAATCAAACTTGAGCACATTGAATATAAATATTTGTCTAAGGTAACCAAGGATATTTAAACCATAATTTTGAGTGAAGGTGAAGAAAAGAAGGCCGAAATGAAAGGAAGGATAAATTCTTTTGATGGTGCTTTCTAAGGTATGTTATTTACAGGTCATCTCACCATTTTCGCTATAACTGTTTTTCTATAATGATTCAAACCTTTAAATTGCTATTCAAGTGATAAAACATATCCAAGTATCTATAAAACAATATTCAGCTTGTGGGTTTTTTTATTTTGGGAGTTACACTTCATGGAAAATAGGGTTTGTGGCCAGTCCTGAAACTAGTCAAAATCAAGTGTTTCAGGTAAAAATGTCATAACTTCTTCATAAAATATATAAATTCAGTGAAACCAAATCTTTTGTTTAGGTTACAGTCTTTAGTATTCTGTGTAACAGTTTCATATCATTTCATCAAATATTTTGTGCGGGGCATGCTCTACAAGGTCGCTCTCTAGAACAAGCCAGAATTCAGCTCCAAAAGTAAAAAAGCCATAACTTCTTCATAACAGATCCAAATTCAATAAGACAAAATGTGTTGGTTAGGGTATAGTCTATAGTATGTTTTGTAACATTTTTAGATCAATTCATCAAATATTTTGTACGGGGCACGCTCTACAAGGTCGCTCTCTAGAATAAGCCAGAATTCAGCAAGGTATGCCATTTTTGCTATAACTCCTTTTCTGAGAGGTTCCAAGTAGTGACACTTGGAGGAATTGCATAAAACACACTAAATAACATTGTGTATCAGTTTTATATCTTTATACATGGTTCAAAGTTAGGTTTTTTGACTAATCCAAAACTAGGCATGTGAGACTAAAGAAAAGTTTGATGAAAATGCTAGTCTCTTGTTTTTAAAGTTAAGGAAGGTTTGCAAGAATGTGATCATATACACCAGGTCTATTATAGAGATAAAAATCAGATTTGGATGATGAAATGGATGAGGTATTTTGGTTGTGGTACATGTTGAGTACATGGTTGAGACAAGTGGATGATGAGTTGGCACACATACATGATGTGTATAGTTGATGATGTTGGTACATATTGATAAGTCATAGTTGATCAGTAGTTGACACATGATTGGTACATACTTGGTACATGATTGGATTCACTTATTTATGGTACAGGTTGATTACAGGTTGAGGTACAGTTTGATTACAGGTTGAGGTACAGTTTGAGATACAGGTTGATGCATGGTTGATGCACTTGTTTATGGTACAGGTTGATTANGTATCTCAAACTGTACCTCAACCTGTAATCAAACTGTATCTCAACCTGTAATCAACCTGTACCATAGTTGATCAGTAGTTGACACATGATTGGTACATACTTGGTACATGATTGGATTCACTTATTTATGGTACAGGTTGATTACAGGTTGAGATACAGTTTGATTACAGGTTGAGGTACAGTTTGAGATACAGGTTGATGCATGGTTGATGCACTTGTTTATGGTACAGGTTGATTACAGGTTGGTGCATGGTTGATGAACTTGTTTATGGTACAGGTTGATTACGGGTTGATGCATGGTTGATTCATGGTTCAGATTTATTGGTACAGGTTTACAATGGTATATCTCACAGTGATAGTGTGACAGGCGTTCCATCATTCTACTTCTACTTCAGGGTGGCAGGACGGGGCAAGGATAGGTGGTTGTAGCCACCTTCCGGTTGTAGATGGAGAACATAGGGGGTTGTAGCCTCCTTCTGGTTGTAGCCAGAGAATTGGGGAGTTGGAGCTTCCCTCAGGTTGTAGCTAGAGAATTGGGGAGTTGGAGCTTCCCTCAGGTTGTAGCCTGAAAAACTAGGGGGTTGGAGCCTCCTTCCAGTTGCAGCTAGAAAACAAAGGAAGTTGGTGCTTCCAATGAATGTAATTCTTCAATAAATATAAGAAAAAGCATTATGTGGTTTTCTCCCGATTTGGGTTTCCACGTAAAACCTTGGTGTACTGTGTATGTGTATGATTGTTCATTTGTTCATTGCTTATTTACTCTGCAGTTATTGGATGATAATGCTCCATTGATATAACACTTGGATTATATGGTTAAAATGGATTAAATTGCTCTATTAATGATTCACCCCCTCTCTCATTAATCCAATAATTGGAATCAGAGAAAGCTTACTTCAGGAAACAGTTTAACCACTGGAAGGAAATCATGGATTATTTTGAGAATGGAGTACCAATGTTTAATGGTCAGAATGGTTTTAAGTATGAGATGTGGAGCATAAGGATGAAAGTATTTTTACAGGCACCAGGACATTATATTTAGCTATTAGTTGTTACAGGATATGATAGTTCAAAAAGGGCAAAGACTACAACCAAGAAGGAATTGAAGAAGAATAACAAAATAGCAATTGATTTCATCTAGGAAGGATTACCTAAACTGGTAAGAGAAAAGGTTGGTAAATGTTCATCAGCCAAAGAAATTTGGGATAAGTTACATGACATGTATTCTTCACCCATCGCAGATTCAGAAAATGCCAAAGAAGATGTAGATACAGAACAAGAAGAAAGATGATTATCATGTCAGACAGATTCAGAAGAGGAAGAGTATGATGAAGCAAAAGTTGATTACAAAGAAAAATTGATCAGTGCAATTAAATATCTAAGGAAAGAAAGAGAAGAAAACAAGTCATCCAAGAAAGAATTGATGAAGCAAAAGAAAAGTGTTCAAGGTTCTGAAAAGGATCAGCAG
>JASDQU010107440.1:0-11363 GCA_032191745.1 Picea mariana | reverse complement strand
CTAAGACTAGGCTTGGATTGTACAACACAAATAAGTATTAGTGGGGAGACTCTATGGAACTCTACTTTACTTGGTCCAATATAAGGGTTGGCCCCTAGTGCGTGATGAAATTGTTGAATAGAACCATTCTCTTGAAGTCCTTTTTTCTTTGACTATGATGGCGACAAGCCAATGATACTGTTGGTGGAGGCCACCCTCTCTAACCATTGATCGATTATTTTCTCCATTTCTTGGGGGCACCAAGATGAGTGAGTTCCAATTTTCTCTCTAATGTGTCTCACCTACACCACTAGGATTACATCCATGTCCTCTTAAGGGTTTATAATTTGTTGCCTCAATCACAAGGAGATGATGGCTAGATCGATTAATGGAATCAAGCCATGGTCAAAATATTGAGTTCTTGGATGGATTTGTCCACCCAGTATTGGTTATTCGATGTTCACACCATAAGATGAATAAGGATAAATTTGAGGCCATGTCTTGATAGATGCACTTTGCTCCATTTGACGATATCCCTCAAGCAAGTGCAACCAAACTCATACAATTCTTAAATGTGGATGAAATTCAACATGCTTGACGACACCAATTTTGGGCTTAACTTCAGTGTCTCAAAGTTGAGGTTGGATCCGCCAAAAAATTCTCCAAGTCATGGGTAATCAAGGAATATTCTAATAAAATTGCAGCCTTGAAAACCCTAGTTAGAAGGATCTCTAATCATGAAAGCATCAAATGGGAGTTTTTGGAGCATTATCATAATGTCTTTCAGTCCTAGGGTATGACAAACTCTCATAAGGTGGTCATGTAGACGCACATTGACATTATTCCCAATATAATATTGATTGAGTCAAAAAACATACGTGACCAACAATTATCCTTACTAGAGTTGGAAAAATCCATGATTGAGATGGTTAATGAAAAACCTTTGGATTAGGATAGGTACCCTTGCAAATTTTTCAAAGCCACCTAGGATTGTCCTGGGATTGATTTGCTCATGGTGTATAAGGAAGTGGTCCATAAAAATATTTTGGCTTCTATCACTAACAAAGACCTTATTTAATTCATTCCCAAAGTGGGTGACCTTGAGATCATCTGTAGTTATAGGCCTATTATATTGTTGAATGCTTTCTATAACATTCTCGCTAAAAACTTCACCTTGAGATATTTGTTGCGAAAAAGAACTACGTTCGATCCATTAGCAACAAAGATAAGATGATTGTAGAGAAGGATGTTAACTTGAATCCATCTCTGAGATCTTGGGCGAAACAACTGTTGGAAGATTTTGTGGGAAATTTGTTCACCCAAAAACCCTAAGAAAGTGGCTCCAGGAAAATTGGCTTTTGGATTTGGTTATTGTCTCTAGTTTCATGTTTTAGCCAAAGGTTGGCTATGATTTAAATTTCGGTCAAGCAAGGATATGAACTCCATCCGAAGGTGCAATTGGAACTGGGGTCCATCAAGTTTGGTACTAATGGAATGGGGGTCAACTTCGACCCTAGGAGAGAACCCTAGTCCTTTATCTAAATTTGGGCTATCCTTCCTGGCCTTCCTCTGCTCTTTTAGCATTCAAATATATTAGAGTTTATAGGAAACAAAATTGGGTGATTTATTAGAATGGATTAGTATTGGGACACAAAGCCTGATCACTGTTGGGCTTGGGTGAAGGTAGAAGTAGATCTAAAAGATTGTTTGCTAAAGGAAATTGAGCTTGTTCATGGAAGCTTCTCTCAATTTTAGAGGATTGAATACTAGTGCATATCATTCAGATGTTATAGATGCCATGAAGTTGGGACTATTCTAAATCATTTTGAACTCCCTCTCTTCAGAATCCCCTGTTCAAAAAATTTTGGAAGCCAATAGACCTTCAGACGTCAGTAGCAACCCCCGCCTCAATAGATAAAGAGACTTAGTTGAAGGCGAATGAAAATTTGGTTAAAGACCCTCCTCTTCCATCGAAGGGCATGATGCTCTGATGCAAGGTTCTCGAAATCTTGGAGGCTTGCCTCTTGAGTAAGACTTTTCATCACTTTCTTATTTCTCATCCTAAATTGGCTATCGTTGTGTCCTTTCATCCTATTGTTGCACCTTCTAATTTGTCCTCTTCAAATATACCCAATTCTCTCGAGGTCATCCCCTTTCCTCTCGATAAGGAAACATGGTTGGAAGTGAAATTGGTTGTTAATAGTCCTGCTCTTGTATCTGATCCCCTACTCAAGGAGAATCTCATTAAGGAGGTCTCAACCCTTGTAAGAGGTATCCCTTCCTCTTCTGGTGGCATGCCCTACTCCTTTTTTGGCTGTTTGGTGAAGCATTCCATAAAATTCAACTATCAGCTTCATTCTTTCCTCAAATTCAAGGAGAAAGGGGAAATTGTTGGAGGTTTATCAATAGAAAAATGTTAGGGATCTTAGGTAGGATGTAAATCCCACCTTTCCCTGGCTTAGATCCAGGGAAAAAAAGAAATCCGCATTGGCAAGCAATCTACCATTGTCTGGGCTCTTAAAGCAAGGAATTCCCATTGCAAGGATTCATCATGATTTGTTTATCATTCAATGCCCATGGGGTTGGGGGTGCCCCAAAGATACTATCCCTCAAATGATTAATTACATCATGTGCTCCAGATGTAATCATGATCCAAGAAATGATATTCTCCAGCTCCAAAGTCATACAATACTTCTCTCCTTGGTTGAAGGTCTGGTCCTTCATCTCTTTGGACTCTGATGGAATTAATGAAGGGATCCTTATGGCTTGGAGTCCTAATTTCAAGGTCCTGTATTATTCCTCCCTCGGCTCAAGCATTCTAGTAGAATTGGAATATCGTCATCCGATGACTTCTTTTCAGTTGATCGACATCTATGGTCCTTACACTGATAAAAGGACCTTCTATGAAGAATTTGCCTCTTCGGGGATTCTCTCGGCTCCTAATATCATTCTGGGTAGTGATATAAATTTCACACTCTTGCTCAAAGAGGTTTGTGGGGGCCATCCCTGAAGGGACCCTCTCGACAATTTCTTTTCTCATTTCTTTGAAAATCTCCACCTTGTCGACATGAAACCTCCAAAATTAATACCTACCTGGAGAAATGGCAGAAAGGGAGAGGATTGTGTAGACAAGAGACTAGATAGGTTTCTTCTCTTTGATGCCAATCTCGGAGGCCCCTGGATAATTAAGTCATAGGTGACTTGTGGAGGTATCTTTGACCACATTTTGATTCTCTTAAAGCTCGATAAGAAGGAGCCAAATCCTCCCTCCCTTTTGAAATTCAATCATTCATGGTTGTTTGAGGACGACTATAAACAATTTATCACATCGAAAATATCCCCTCTATAGGCAGACTTGGGAGTCTCATACATGCAACAATTTGCGAAAAATATTGCTAGAGTTAAAAATGCCACCGAGGGTTGGGTTAAAGCCCACCTCAAGAAATCTCAAGACTTGCTACTTGAAAATAAGTAGAAAATAAATTCCCTCTTGGTAGATCAAGCATCTAGTATCCTCTTAGAGGAAGAGGAAGCTTCTCTCAAGACTCAATTTTCTAAGAGGCATGGCCTTTTATTCAAAGAGGAGACGAGATGGCATCTCAAAAGTAGAGTTGTGTGGTTTGCAGAAGGAGACAAGAACATGATTTTTTTTCCAGAGGTACGCCAATTATAGAAAAGTTGTCAACACTATTTGGGAAATATTAAACCTTGATGGATTTCCAGTCAGAACTTTCGACAAGAAGGTAGAGGCAGAGAGGTCCTATTTTGGAAGGCTCTTCCAAGAACCCATAGGATTCCCCATCGAAGAATTTTCAAGTGTGATCAGAATATTCCCAAGGGTTTTTAATGACGATATGAATTATTACTTGAATATAATGTTTCAGACGATGAAATTCTTACCACTCTCTCCTTCATGCAAAAAGGAAAGAGATCTGGCCTTGACGGTCTCATTGTTGAATCTATCTAGGTTTCTATGAGCTCCTGAAAGGAGACCTTTTCAAGGTGGTTCAAGAATCCAAGGGATCCAGAAAAATACTTGGCTATTTCAATTCCACACATCAAGCCCTCATCCCTAAAAAGAATGATGCCTCCTCTTTTGATGACTTCATACCAATATCTTGCTGTAATGTCATCTACAAGATCATCTCTAAAATAATTGCCAACAAGCTAAAACCCCTTCGTAGTGAAATGATCTCTAAAGAGAAATTGAGAATCTTCTTTAAAAGGTAAACTCGTGACATAGTTTCTCTAGCACATGAAGCTCTCCACTGCATTAAAATAAAAAACCTCCCCACAATTATTCTCAAGCTTGTTCTTTCCAAAGCCTTCGACAAATTTAGTTGGGTCTATCTTCAGCTTGTATTAATTCAAATGGGAATGCATCTTTCCATTTATGGGTTGTATACAATACACTTCCTTTGTGGTTCTTATTAATGGATCCCCATCTAAATTGTTTTGTTCTTAAAGATGCCTTAGATAGGGTTTCCCCCTGTCTCCCTTCCTTTTTATACTAGTGGTTGAGGGGCTCAACAAACTTATTGGCAATGCGAGGATCCGAGGAGAGATTAAAGGAGTTAAAACCACTCCTTCTAAAATTATTTCTCACCTTCTTTTCGTTGATGACATTCTTATGTTTGGTGCAGGATTTCCTTAAGAGTTCATTGCACTTAAAAAAGATCATGGACATATATTGTGATGCTATTGGCATGGAAATTAACATGACAAAATCCAATGTTCTCTACAACTTCCCTCGAGAGGATTTGCAATTGTAGTTGGATAGTCTTCTCCCTTTCTCACGTCAAAGTAATGATGTCGGATTAAAGTATTTTCATTTTGTCTTGAAGCCAAACACTTATTCCTTCGAAGGTTGGATTTGTTTTTTCAAAAAGATTAAAGCTCATGTTTCTTTATGGATTTATAGGTGGATATCATGAGCAGGTTGTTTGGCTCTTTTGAACTCAGTCCAGAAAAGGATACCAATTTATTGGGCATATATTGCTAAAATCCCGAAAGGGATTTTTACAAAAGTTAGGAAGGTAATATTTCACTTCCTGTGGACTAGAAACATGAGCTTAGAAGAAAATCCGTTAGTCAAGTGGTGTAGCATTGCTCTTCCTAAGAGCCTGGTAGGTTGGGGCATTAAAAGCATATATCATTTCATCTAGGCTCTGGAGGAAAAAAAATATTTGGAGACTTACTTCCAACATATCACTTTGGGGCAGAGTGATGTCCTAAAAACACTTTGGTGGCCTCTCGGTGGAAGAATGGTTCCACCCCCCTAGATTATTTATAATTAGTTCAATAGTATGGAAAGCCTTTGTGAAAGATTTTCCTCTTGTAAGTAACTGAACAATCTGGAGAATCAACAATGGAAGGAAAGTTAGGTTAGGGGAGGATTCATGGGCTAGATATGGTGAAGAATACAAGTTATCATATGATCTTCTAGAATTTCTGCATGACTAAGGCCTTTTTTTATCTCTGGGATGTAGAATCCCCTGATCACGACAAAATTGGAAGGCTAGTTTGGAAAACAGACGTGGATCTTGGATTGGTAGGAAGACATGCTATAGAATATAGGAGCTTCGTTAACAAGTGTTCGACAACACATGTATTCCAACAGAGGATGAACACCCTCAATAACCACTCACACAACCAAATCAAAGATCAACACACTGATATTTTGATGTGGTAAAACCCCTATGGGGAAACATCCATGACCCCAACCAATGCGACCACTTAGAGTAGTTTATTAACGTAAAATAAAAATATTACAAAGATATTTTACAAGAGAGTTTCTCACAATGATCATCGACAAATGAATCTCCATGCTATTTAAATCGAGATCATGGACCAATCGGGTGCTAAGCCACAGATCAATGTATCCATTATGATCGAGGATAATATGAACCATTGGATCACTCTATGTCAGGAACATATCGTGACCATCAGATTTCCTAACTACAAATGTATACTAATGCATACCAAAGAAACACACTTTTACCTAATGACACATTAGACCAAGTAGATCTTAACTAAATCCTAAGTGTCTAAATATCCTAACATCCCCCCCTTAAGAATAGCTTGGAATAGGATTGAAGGATTTACAAAAGTGACACAATAGGATAAGGAAGGAGGCATTAGAGCCTATCTCCCCTTCACTTCTATAAGAGATTTTGTGAAAATGTTAGCAACTTGATATTTTGTAGGGAAAAAGAGCACTTCAATAACTTGATCGTGAATGAGCTTTATGATGAAATACATGTGTAGCTCGATGTGTTTTTTGTGTTGATGTTGAACTGGGTCTTTGGCGAGCTTGATGGCACTCTGATTGTCGCACCAAAGGCTAGTCGGATGCTACTACTAGAATCCAAACTTTGAAAGGATCTGTCAAAGCCACAAGGCTTCCTAACTTTCATTTACCACTGCTCAACACTCCGATTCTACTAAATAAAGTGCAATAGCCTATTGTTTCTTACAGGACCAAGTGACATGTCATGAACCAAGGCTGAAAACATAACCTGCAGTAGACTTTCGATCATCAGGGTCATCGATCCAATCTGAATTAGTGAAACCAACCAATAAAGGAGTCCCCACTGAACTATAATGTATCCCAAATTCAATTGTACCCCGAACATACCAAATTATCCTTTTAGTTTCTTTCCAATGGATTTCATGGGGGTTTTTCATATGGGCAACAAGACCAACAACAAGGGAAAGATCATGATGCGTATGTGTCAAGTATAAGAGGCTACCAACTAATTGACGATACAAAGTGGCATCAACTTTGAGAGAAGCACATGTGGAACAATCTTGACTCTAGACTGGAAGGGAGAAGGGGCTAGTTTACAATCTTCCATGTGGAAGCGACGAAGAAGTTCACAAGCATACTTAGACTAGAAAATAAATTTTCCTTCATTGGTTTGTAAAACTAGGAGGCCAATGAAATAGTGCAAAAATCCTAAGCCTGCCATTTCAAATTTCTTCTTAAGGATGGTTTTCACATGGTTTAAAAGTTTTGAGTCACTACCAGTAAGGATAAGGTCATCAACATAAAGAAAAATGATTATGAGATGGCTTCCTACTTTCTTGATATAGACATTAGGATCAAAATGGAATCTAGAAAATATAGTGTCAATAAGAAAGCTGTCCATTTTGGCATACCAAGCTTGGGGAGCTTGCTTAATACCATAAATATGTTTCTTAAGGCGACAAAAAAGGCTAGAGTTATTCTGGACACAACGAGGAGTTTGTTCCATGTATATTTATTGTTGCAAATCCCCATGCAATAAGGTGGATTTAACATCCATATGATAGAACTCACATTTATGTGAGGCATAAAGGGCAATAACAAGGTGGATAGAATTCATTTTGGATACAAGGGAAAAGATTTCATTATAGTCAATTCCTTCAACTTGGAAAAATCTTTTGGGAACTAACCAAGCCTTGTGTCTTTCAACACTTCCATTTGATGCATACTTAGTTCTATAGACCCATTTACATCTAACAAGTTTTCTTCCTTTGGGAAGAGGTACAAGATCCCAGGTATTGTTTTCCATTAAAAAACAATACTCTTCATTAATTATTGTAACCAATCTGGATGACTTGAAGCTTCTACAAATGTCTATGGATCATGAGTCTTTGAAACTTGATCCAAAATAGAAGAGGCTCACTGGAACTATGAACGTGTCTGATGCTGATATGAAGGATCAACAACAAGAGCACTAGTTKCTTCTCATGTTGAACGAACCCATATAGGAAGMAATGGTGSTGGTKTTGTTTRATCCAGGTGGATATCGGTAGCCACCCACTTTTTCCAACTGGYTCAAAACAATGTTTTGGAATTTTTGGTAATTTACTATTTTTAGTAGTTTTTAACTTCTGAGGCCATTTTGAGGGCCTAAATGAAGTTTTTTTGGGATTGAGGTTCTCAATGAAAGCCAAAAACTTTCATTGAGCCCCCAAAATGAATCTCCACAATGATACCTTTCCAACGAGCTATCGTGCGCCAAAAATGGAGATCGTATGCCAAAGTTACGTCCCTGGGAAGTTGATACACCAAACTACCCAAAATAGGGTCCACAAAGCTGTTGGATTTTCATCTTCTGGGGTTAGGGTTTTCGATTTTATTTATGATAAAAAGGCCTTTGGAGTCTCATTGTAAAATCATCTTCTTGCGAATGAGCACAGACGTCACATCTCTTCTCAGAGATAATCCACCACCATTCTAGCAAGATTGTTTCCGCTGCATTTTACAGTTTTAGCTTATTTCCTTATTGAATAGAAACCAATTTTACGGTATATCTATTATTCTTTGTTAAGAATATTTTGATAATAATCTATATTCATTTCATTTTGCAAATATGTTTTGTATCAATGGTATCAGAGCAGGGTGCTCTTGATTGTTTTTCAATGCATGTCCCCGACGAGGTTCGAGTATAGCTAGTTGGGTCTCGAGCTTGTCTCTCTTGAAGAAAATATCTCTCGTACATCCAAGAAACCCTCCATGGCAGAAGAAAAAAAAAATGACAGAGAAGACAATTCTATTAATTTGTTGCTTGAGCAAGCTCTCACGTGCCAGAGTGACTAAATGATGGAGAATTTTCCCCACATCCTTCAACGCCTGCGGATAACAACATACACATCTTCACCAAGCGACCACTTTGGAAGTACCTCACCTTTCAAGGTACAAGTTTATTTTGACATTCCCATATTTGAAGGACAGATAGATGAAGATGCCTTAAAAAAATGGTTAAATCTGCTAGAAGGTTATTTCCTTGTTCGTAATTTCTCTGACAAGGAAAGTATCACCTTCTCACTCCTTAAGGCTCTTCCCCATGTCAAACATCAGTGGGAAACTTACCAGGAGAAAAGTTCCACAAAGGAATCTGGAATATATGGGGTTGAGCCCACTTGGAATTTTTTTGTGGATGGAGTAAAGGAACATTATTAGCTTGTTGGAAACTATGAGGATTAATACATGAGATAGACCACACTGCGGCAAGAAAGGGGCCAAGCAGTTCCGTAGTTCACCAATACCTTTCATACCTTGCACACCAAGATGGGTATCAAAGACTCTAAATGAAATTTGGTTTTGAAATACCATGGGGATTTACATAGATAGATCCAAACTAAAATGGATTTTCTAGACATCTCATCACTCGATTATGCTTATCGATATGCTGTTAAAACCGAGTAGAAGTTTAAGCACAAGAAAAATCAGGAGTTTGGGTCTGCAAATCCATAACAACCAAAGTATAGTAAAGACGAGCCTAACAAACAACATCCCAAAAACCAGTCCAAGCCACAGGAAAAGAAGGGTCACAAAAATACAAAGGACACTGGAAAATGGTGTGATTTTCACAAAATCCCCTGGCACAACACCAATGAATGTCGATCAAAACAATCATTGGTGGCAGAGATAAAAGACAAGGAGTTGAACCCTGATTCATAATTTGATTATGAAAATACTGATAAATACAGATCATCGACGCAGACCCCACTACTATTGTTGTGACTGCAATAATTCAACTGCAAGAACCAATAGATTCTGAAGAGGGGGAGCACCTTTTCCATTCACATATGTGGGTGAAGGGGAGCCCGCTGCATTTTATTGTTGATAGTGGAAGCCATAAGAACCTCATCTCAGCAGAGGTTGTCAAATAGTTGGGATTGTTGAAAACACCATACCCACAACCATACAACATCGGGTGGCTTCACCAGGGACAAGATCTTCGTGTTAGCCAAAAGTGTTGATTGTCATACAACATCCAACCCTTCAAGGACAAGGTATTATGTGATGTTTCCCCCTTGAATGTCTGTGATGTTCTCTTGGGCCAACCATATATGTGGAAGCACCATGCTATTTATGAGTCTCAACCTTGTAGTGTCATTGTTACTCTAGGGGGTAATCTCTACAGGATACCAGAGGTAATTTCGACTATTGTCCCACCTAAACAGTGCCGCAAGGTAATATCTCATACTACAAAATTCAACTTCTTCAGAGTCTATTCAAAGCATGAACAAAAGAATACTACTGCAGCCTCAGTCCAAGCACCTTCTATCCAATAGAAGCAGGTCGACAAGTGTTACGAGGGAGAAACTCTCTATGGCTAGGGTAAACCACAACAGACAGAATGACTGCAGAAATCAACTCTATCCCAAAACATGCTATATAAACCAATATGATAGCGAGATAAGATAAAAGGCCTACCTCGTCCATATGTTTAATGAAGTCTGCCATTGATTACTTTGACGCAAAGCTATATAGCTGCAACTAGTTCTCAAAAACCAAGAAAAACAAGCATATGGTGATAATATAAAAGGTTATCACATTAGATAGCATAATCCATTAATATACATAAAAAATACGCCCATGGATAATAATTCAAATACTTGCGAGATATCAATTGGACAGGAAAATAGTATTTCTATTAATATATGATCAACATAAGTAAGAAAGTTACAGACTTCTATGTTGGCACGGTTCAGAAACGAGAAACTAAGTTCCTTCCAGCTGGGCCTCCACCACTTCAATCCTCCACCAAAGGCAAGCTCATAGGAGAGAGACAATGAGTTTCTCAATCAATAAGGGAAGAACTTGGGGGTTGAACACTGTGTTTAGAATTAAAGGAAAAAGGGATGCAGACTCAATATGAAGTAAATAATTTCTCCAGAGCAACTTTTCTCTCAAAGTTGAATTCTTTCTCCTCTTTCCATAGCTCAGAATTGGCCCATTTATATCCTTCAAATAGAATTGAAGGGACGAGTCAGAACATTTCCAGTATATGGAAGGCCAAGGATAATAGATCTCCTATCGTGACATGGAAACCCGACTCCATTTTTCATTTTGGGCAAAAATCCTAATGTACGTGCGCTGTAGTGGAGCAACCTACGTATACACATGCTTTATAGTAGGAAAGGTGCTTACATGTGGAAAAACATGTATTTCTAGCTCTGGAACTTGCAAAAAGGGATGACAAGTCTACATGGGGAAATGGAAAAAGGCCTTATGTGAAATATTGCATAGGGTGAGGCAAATATTGATATAATAGATGCCCCCTAATGTGTGAGGTCAGAGGAGTATTTGTGATGGCAGAAATTCATTATAAACAACCCATAAGTGGAGTGATGGGGAACCAACTGGAAGAACTAGTTGCTCATTACATTCTGTACTGACTATGCATACATGTTTTCCAATTGACATACACTATAGATCCATGTGAAAATATACCAAACAAGTTTCAGTGGCCATGGATAGTGTTGGCAGCCAACCCATTTTTTTTTCGATTACTCTCGAAAGCTGCCTACACCCCTTGTGGTATCATGACAAATCATTGTCGCATTGTGTTAATGGACATGTGTCTCGTTTCTTCAACCATTACAAT
>JASDQU010107439.1:32166-58763 GCA_032191745.1 Picea mariana | reverse complement strand
TTACTCCAAAAAGTGTCTTCCTGTGAGGGCTTTCACCATAAGGGGACCACTTTGGAGTTCATCCATATTTACTTATTATCAACCATGAAAAAACAATAATGAGTCATATTTACATCAAACACTATTGGTTCCATTACCCAAACCTTTGTGCTATAGGTCTTTCTTCAAGGGTTGACAACCAACCTTAATCAATTCCAGGTGGGTGACAAAGTGTGGCTGCATTTGCAAAAGGAGCGCCTCACTGGACCCCACCGCAAGCTTCGTCCGCTCTGATATGGGTTGTACACCCTCACCAAGGCTGTAGGGGAAAATTCCTTTGAGCTCATCATTCCACCATTCCTTGTTCTGCACCCAGTGTTCAATGTGGACCACCTTCAGCCCTACTTTCCACCTCTACTAGACACATATGATATGGCAGAACAACTCACACCAACAAAGTTAAATCCAGACTACATGGAACAAGCCAGAACTGATCATATCGTGGATACACAAATAAAGCACACCTAAAAACAAAGGATACCTCTATATCGAGTTGTCAAAGCAGGCCAACTCCTTCACCAAGGCAAATGGCTCACCAGGGACCAAGTTCAGCAGAAGTTTCCTCATCTCATGGAGGAACTCAATGCAATAGGGATTATTGATTCCTAAGGGGGGGGAATGATCCAGGTGGATATTGGTGGCCACCCACATATTCCACTTGGACCCCCACCATTGCTTCTTTCATCTTTTCAGTTTCCGCACAGTTTACTATTTTTAGCAGTTTTTCGGGTCCTGAACTTCTGGAGCCGTTTTGAGGCGTTAAACGACGTTTTTTGGGGAAACGGGGAGCAACATGGATCATAGATCAAAGTTACTCACCCAAAATTTGTAGTCCTCTAATAGATATTTCTAACGAGGTATGGAACGCGTCAAACAGAGATCGTATGCCAAAGTTACGTCCCCAGGAAGTTGATGTACCAACTTACCCAAACGGGGCCCATAGTCTTGGCGTTTCATCTCCTAGGGTTAGGTCTTTGGATTTTTAGGGTTTTCCATTGTTTCTCAATAATAATAGGCCTTCGAGCCTCATTGTAACACAGTTCATAGGCCAGTATCCACCAAATCTCTTCTCAGAGACTAGCTACCAGCGCCCCAGCTAGTTTATTTCCATTTTGTCTGTAAGCATATTTCAGTAATTTGTTATTAATGAAATGAGGTCTTATTTCAGCTGCATCTCTGTTTTTATGTGTATTTTTGTATTCCATTGTGTTCCTACATAAATCCGGATCATGCGAGGCTGAAAAAGAGATAAATTATCACTTGAAAGACACCCTTTCAAACCTTTTAACTAGTGGGAAAGGAAGCAAGATCACTTGGCAATATTTTCATGTTTAGAGAGTCTGAAAAGAGCTCAAAGAAGACTCTAGGGGTTTCCTTTTTCGTGTAACCACGCAGGTCCAAAAAAAAAGATAAAAGTTTACTCGGTTGCATTCTCATGTATTTACGAGCACGAGAAAGAACAAAGACTAATCTTGGTATGCCCCCAGCTTGAAAGCTAGTGGATTAACTCTAGAATGACCATCAAAGGCTGGAGATATGCCCTCCAAACTTCAATTCATTCACCAACTTTGAGGTTGTCACCAATTTCTCTACTAGATGGAGAAAAAGGATAAGGGTGGATGAAATGAAGGTTCAAGAGAGGTGATTGTTTCATTTTTTTAATGAGCTTGACACAGGAAAAGAACTATGCTCATGGCTCTGGGTTCAATCCTTAGATTGTTGTTTCATTTTTTAATGAGCTTGCCACAGAGAAGTGAAACTATGCTTGTTGATTCTTCTTGATCATGGCTTCAAAGAGAATAACGCTCTCGAAGGATACCATGCCAAGGGACAAAACTCGGGAATGGATTCCAAGAGATCTTCACTGGATGGAAGAAAATAACTATGGAAGGAACACATGTCAAGGGCTGCGAGAGGGATAAGGAGATCAGGTTCCAAAATCCCTATTGAAGAGATCACCATGTCAACTACCGGATCCAAATCATTGGAAGTCGAAGGCATGGGAAATGATGGAAAATCGACATCAGGAGGGGAGATAGATTATATATCTGCCTGAATTTCTTCACGAGGAGGAATAAAAGAGGATCGATGATGGTTATCATCTCGAGGTAGCTCGTCAATCCTCAACATTTCCATCATAGATTCATCCCAGGGAAAAATTGGAGAAATGTAATCGATTGCAGATGACAAGGAACTTAACCATGATTGCATCGAGGAACTATCCGGTGCCAATAGATGTTGGTCATCCGACGAGGGAGAAGTGGATTGGACAGAAACATATGATGTTTCATCCGTACTAAGTGGCACAGTGTCACTGAGTGCATCGAATTCCAACGGACTAGGTACAATCCAAGGGTCAGATGATTCCAAAGATTGATAAGTTGTGGTCGAAATCATATTGATAGTGGTAATATGATGTGTAGTTGGTGGAAGTGGTGTAGGGAAGCTACCCATCAAGCTAGAATCTTTCAATAAGCCAACACCAACACTTTCATACCTTATCTTATGGTCTCCCAAGAAAGGAATATTGTTGGTAGTGGGAGCACGAGCATCATTTGTGCAGAAATCCAACTCATCAACAGTGACAATTTTTCCCTGATGAGGAAATTGTACACATCGAGAGACCGATGAGGAAACGACAGGGATAGCATAAAACCAACTTCTTCCAAGTAACAATTTGTAATCGAGGGGAGCATCGACTACCTCGACATCAACAATGATAGTTTTTTCACCCAATTGGATGGGCAGGGACTGTAAAATCCCATGGGCATGAAATCCTTCGCCATCGAAGGCATGTAACATCGTTTGGGATTTTTTAAGTGCAGGTCATTTTAAACCTTTCCAACATGCTAAAGACATGACACAAGTTGAGGCTCCCTCATCTAGAATAGTTCGGTGGATTTGTTGATTGTGAAAAACAACATCAACTTGAAAAGAAAGTTGGTGGGAGAGTCGAGATGCATAATTTTCTAGGTTAAACATGATATGGTTGGACAACTCAGGATCAACAGCACCAATAGCGGCCAAGAGTGTTCTGCGTTGACTGGGGCTATGTTGTAGAACTTCTAACACAGACATAGCACACGGTGCTTGAGCCAAATATTCAACAATGTTGTACTTCTGGGCGACACATGAACTAGGACTAAAGGTAGCTTTATGGATAGAGATCTTAGGAGGGCGTAAGATAGAGTCAAATGTAGGTTTCTCAATCTGAAGTGGTCGAGACAAAGGATTAACCGATGGAGGAATAACGGAGGACGGTGATGAATCCGGTAAAGTACTGGTACCGTTAATGTCCTTTCCTTTGTCAAGGTTACCTGCTGTGTCATATGTCTTAGAGAGAGTGTTCAAATTAATCCAATTAAACATATAAATATGTGCACTCGTCAATGCCTCATCATGAGTATGGCTAGAACTACCCCTAGGAGAGGGGGTTTTAGAAACCATGGATTGTTGTTGTGGAAAAGGCTGAGTAAGCACAACGGGTTGTGAATCTTTCTGAAAAATTTTGGCCACTTCATTGTGATGTGGATAGTCTCAAGTGTAGTGATCATCACCACAAATGATACACAGGAATTTCAGTTTCCGTTGTGGCTTCTTTTCGGTAGAAGGTGTTTGAGATTGATTTTTGGGTTGTTCATTGTTATTAGTATTTTTTGATTTATTTTTTTTCTTCTTCTTACCTCTCGATTGTTGTGAAGGGGCATATTGAACTGCATTCACCTCAAAGATTTGAGTTTGGGGGGAGGTAGAGGAGAGTATGGTCAATTGGGAAGTAGATTGAGTTTTGACAGAACTGATAACACTGTCTGCATGAGATGAGGAATATGGTTTGGATGGATTGGTATTAGCTCGAGCAACATTCAGAAGAAAATCATACAAAGTACCAGATTGTGAATAAACCAAATCTAAGTACTGAGCCTGAGCAATGGTTTCTTCCTCGGTGACCGTGCCACCCATAGCGACATCGCGAGTGATCGAGGGTAAAAGTGATTTAGTAAACCATTCCACCAATAATATGTCAGGAATGATTACCTTGATCATCCTTCATCATTGTCTCCACTCATGAATATGGTCAGAGATATGCACGGAGTCAGTTTCACAAAGGGAGGTCAAGAGTTCAGTACCCGTCTCATACAAAATAGGTAGTTGAAAGTGTGTGATGAAATACATGGCAAGGGAATTGAAATCATGAAAAGAAGCACGTGGTAGTTCAATATACCACTTTGTTGTTGAGCTTGTAAGTGTTCACTGGAAAATATGCAAACGTACATAATCATCCATGAGGAAGTTTGATGAACACCACAAATGGAAGGTCATCACATGGTTATTTGGGTCTTCTACAGATTTTCCATCAAATTTTGGAATATTAGAAGGAAGTTTAGTTGGAATGACTGGCCAAACTGGTGAATGAAAAATAGGATCATTAGTTAACCGAGACAAGTCTGGGAGATCCAGTGTTGCAAGGAAAGGTAGTTTTCGGTTAATTTGTGGATTATACTAGTGTGGCATATGACCACTAGTTGGAACATCAACTGGGTTAGGTGGATAGTTGTAACCAGTAGGTCCTCCTACATATGGTTGTTGTTGGCCAGGATAAACAGGATTTGATGATGGATGAGAAACATTTGCATAACCCGGTGGGTTCTGAGAATTATAAGTCGGGTGATTTGATTGCCCATAAGGAGGACAAACATTTTTCCCTTGAGGATGGTAAGGAGTAGATCCTGGAGGAGGGTACACATTAGACCCATGAGGAGGATAAGGCTGTTGTCCCTGAGGACTCCAGGTGGTGTTTGGGATGGCGCATGGATAAGGTTGTCCATAATATTTTCCGAAAGGAACAGGATTCAATACTCCAAATTGTGGGTTATGATATGAATGCCCCCCAAAGTGAGGTTGGGTAAAAGTGCCTCCTGAAGATACTCCCTAGGGTTGTGAAGGATTTCCAACAAATGAAGGTTGCTCCCCTGCCAGCGGTGGATTAACGACCGGGGAATGAATGGTAAAGGGAGGTTGCCCTCCAAAAGGAGCATGATAAGGGGGTTGTCCCCAGGGAAGGGTAGGACTGCCATATAATGGTGGTCCTCTAGGAGGGATAGGTCTTCTAGATTATGGTTTCCCTTCAGTTGGTTGTATTTGGTTCGCAAGTGTCTGCATTCTCGGGTGAAAATATTTCCCAACAGGATCGCGCAGAACATGTGGAGTTGTAGAGTGAAAGTTCGTAAAAGTAGGGGTAGGGATTGAAGTGCCTTGGGAATGAGTAGAGGTGATAAGTCCAGCATTAGGATGGACTTTTGATGACGTAACAATAGGGTTAATGAACTGATCGATGGGGTGATTCATAGTTTGACCGGATGGTCCTGTTTCACCAGGAGGGTTATGAGGATGAAAAGGTCGTCAAAAGGATTCGAAATGTTCATAGAGATCACATCTCGATGAAGTCCTCCATATAGAACGAGTAGGTGTGGGATTTGTATCTACTGTAGTGCTACAACGAACAAGAGTCCTATACTCATCACCAAAGGTTGGTTTTGTGGATCCCATATATATTTCGGTAAGAACTCTCTCTGGTAATCATGGGACCTCTTCATCTATGACGTTCCCAAGGGATTCTAAATGAAGCAAAAGTGATTTTATAGGGTTTATCGACACAGATGTAGTGTGAGGAGTGTTATTATCAACCATAACCAAAGCGCTTTCTGAGTTATCTAACGAAGGAGCAACAACACTTCCAACGTGAGATTGATTTTCTACCTCTCCACGGTAGTTGTCTTCTGGAGGGTTAGGAGGTAAGGGTTGGTAGCCTTCCGGAGGCCTCCCTTGCATCCTACGTGATTGACGAAGAGCTATATCGTCTACAGACTCAATTTTGGAGAATAATAGTACACGCTAAAAATCTAGGGCCAACTAACAGAAAGAAACAACATCTGCTAATAAAATCTAGAAATAAAAACCAATCAAACAAGACTTCTCTTGATGATCATACTAGTTGGTGATGAAATCCAACGCCATGTGACCAAGTCAAGAAGGCACTGGGATATGGTGGAACAGTTACAATGGAGACCTCTTTAACAGACTTTCACCTTGGTGCAAGCTTCTACGCAGTAATTGTGGATTTACCCTCCAAGGATCCCGAGTGAGTTTGACCAATGTCTGGCGCAGGTACAGTGAGAATTCCCTTCACCATCACCTCATGTAAGTACCTAAGGATTACAGAAACTAAGGACATAAACTCGCAGTCATCCCCTGGGCGTGTACAGTCGACATTCTGATCCGAACATATGGGCAGGATAACAAGTCTGAAATCAACTCAAGAGGCTCCCACACTTAATCGTGGGTATACCTTCAAGTGACTCCCGATATATGATCCAACCACTAAAAACAGTGGAACCACGGAGGGATAATCTTCATAACTCACCCAAATGCGACCTGGTGTGTAACCCCTGTGTGAGAGGGGCATCCCATAAAGCCTATACGACAATTGGATTTGACTCTCCCTATATGAAGATGCTAATGTTCATTTTGAAAACTTTGGAGAGTTGTACTCACAACCTAGTCCAAAGTGCTAATCCTAGTCTAATGTTGGTGGAAGATGCTAAAAAAAAATATTTTAGATAATTTTTAATTTGCGTTGATTTTATGGTTGTTCTTTACTTAAAGGGTGCATGACAATGAAACAGATGGTATGATGACTCAATTCCCAAAAATGCACAAGATGATAATAAAACGTTTCTTTCGATGTATGGTTATTTAAGGGAAAGAGAGAAAGTTGTTTTCACTATCAAACACTAATATGCAATGTCCTCATACAAGTGTTTCTCAATGAAATCCAATGCAATGCTAAAAATTTCAAAAATGCCTTCTAACATCCAAATCAATCACTAAAATATGTTCTTTTAATTATATGTGAATGATAATCAGATGTAAAACTTCTAATTGCCAATAAGACTTCAAGATTAAACAATCAGAAGCAAACCTCACATGAAACAAAAACACAGTCTCGTCGTGAAATAAACAAGGACAAAGATATCCAAATTGCAAAAAAGAACCAAAAACCTCAAACAAAGAGAGAAATGATGGAAAGCTGACTTCAAAGATCAAATTAAAAGGTTCAAAGACCTTTATATTTTCCTCACAAAAGTTTTCAGTCAATCAGATAAAGGAGAAGAAAACAAGAAGTTAACTCTAGGTCAACAAAGATAGAGTTATTGCAAAGCAAGGACAAATGTCAAAAATCCAAGAAAGAGATGAATTCTCAGAAATAATGGTGTTTGAAATCCAATATCAAGATGGATTGAGAGTATAGGACCTTGAGCAAATGCCAAAACCCAAAAATAGCTTCAGAAAATGAAAATTTTGGAGAATTTCTCACAAACAATGGGGTAACACTATGGTATAAGGGGCACCAGGGCATTTTAGCACTCTGTGTAAGGCCACAGGGGAGTGATAGCGCTATGAAAACAACAAAGGGGTGAGCGCTCTTCTCCAAAAGCTCATAAAAACGTCCAAAAACTCAAAAAATGAAGGAAATTCAGTCAATCAGGGTGATCCTGATGACATAATGAGGCAATCAAACCAATCTAAGAATCAAAATTTCAATATGGAGAATACCAAATCAGTGGGTAAAGGGCCAAAAAAAAATCTTGGAATGGAAAGAAAAATCAGAGCTCCTCCCTAGTGGAGTTGCCAATTTCTGTTGAAGGTGAATCCCCATGCAGACAAGTGGATTCCATCTTGGTCTCTAAACTCCTAAGGAAAATACAGAAGGTGCTTAACATGGACATTGAATTCCTTTTAGATATAATCAAGCTAAGGAAATAAAGAGAAGGAGAAAGATATGTACCTTATGGATGACGTTTGTCCTTGCAAAGTCCAGGCTGAGATTCGATCTTGAGCTCCTTGATAGGTCCTGCAAAACAAACAAAGATGCAATGGACTTCCTACTCTACTGATATTATCTCAATCATAGATCCATCTACTGCAGACAAACTTATATGGAACAAGTACAAGTTTGAAATAAACAGGCCAAGCATTGATTATATTAATGAGAACAAGTAAAAGCAATTACAATCCTTTGAATGATTTCTCTGATGGCATCTCACTCATGAGATCATAAGTTTGATGTAATTATCAATCTCCATTGTGCCTTTGACCATGAGAAGGCCTCCTTATATAACCTTGGAGGAGTCCAACCACTTGAGAGATCTTTGGGATGAGTTGAGGATTCCTCTCCTTTAGTTGAGGATCTACCCTAAGATCATGCCTTCACCATCTATTCGAATCGAACTACCCTCAGGAATTGACGGATTCTTCCCTTATTTGCCTCAACAAACCCAAAATTTGCCAAAAATAGGGTAGTGCTCCCCCAAAAGGGTGCACAGGGTGCTCAAGCACTCCCCCAAAGAGGCTCATGGAGCACCAACACTCCCTGACAGTGGGTAGGGGAGCACTCTTCTCCAAAATCCATTTTTTTGTTGTTTTTACAATGGTAAAAAGCTTGTACCTCCCGTCAAGTGATTTCTCTTCTTCCAAACTATCCTTTGAGGTGTCTTAAGTGTCTTCATGATGTTGTTAGAGGCACGACATAGGCAAGATGGAAGTATACTGTTTGTGACACTAACACTTATAGTCAAGATGCAACACTTGCAGACGAGATGCGACACTTACAACACTCATAATGATGACACTTGCGACACTATCGAAGTGAGTAATTTTGAGGTGTAACAACCTCTCTCCTCCTCCTCTTGCATTTGTCGTGCGTACCCATTCTGCCTTCTCCACTCTCAAATCTCAAGAAAGTGAGCATTGTTCATGTAATAACTCTATTGCCTCAGAATAGTCAAGCGTTGGGATGGGTTTCTCACGATGGTGGAACAATGATATAGTGAGAGTGTGAATCTTTGTTTGTGGAAGGTGGAGTTGTTAGTAAATTGGAGACTAGCCACTCTTTAAAAAAGAAGAATATTATCAAATTGTATCGCTATCTTAGTTGAGAGCAAAATCTGCAATTGTAGCTCTAGATCTCATTGTAAAGATGATACAGAAGCAATCGAAAGTAATCCATGTGAGAACCAATTTGAATTAATCCATGTGATTTTCATCCATCAAGAATAACACATATCAATATTCAGACCAAGCATTGCGATCCAAGAATTAGGTACTTTTTCATACAATTACCTCTTTTTATTTTCTTCGCTCTCCTGGTAACTCTAATTTGGATTTAATCTTCTTGCAGTAAAATGGCTTGAAAGAATGTAGCGCAAGAGTTTTATAGAACAACAATAGAATCATGTGTTTCTTGTTGCTCTGACTCCCTTCTCCAATCCTTCCACCTTGCTCATCGTCTCTAGACAGTGTCTCCCAACCCATTCGAAGCTGCAATCTTAAGGTATTTGTAACCTAGGAACATAAAAAAAGAACCATTCACTGTTAAGGAGAAGTCGTAGCGTTAGAAACTCAAGGGGAGCATTACTAACATAATGCTCAGTTCCCATACATGGTAGGTGTCATCCTCTAATGTCAAAATCTTGGAGGTAATGCCATCACCAAAGTTACGTCTGAAACGTGGTTGAATAAGGTCTGAGACACTTGAAGGAAAGCACAGGAAGGACGTGTGATAAGGAATGTTGAACAACCAAGTGGTTGAGTGAAGCACTAGAAGTATTGAATTGATTTTCAATAGGGGATATATATCCGCGTAATTAATACGATTAATTAATTAAGTGAGAATAATATTTTTTTGTTAATACAATAGTTAAATTATAATAATTATTAATATTCATAAGCCTAGATTTTAAAAGATAATAATTTTTTATTAATAAAATATTTAAATTTAAATTAATATTAATATTCATAAACGTAGATTTTAAAAGATAGAGATTTAACTAGTTTCAAAATCCTTGATTAAATAATAGATTTTGAATAATTATAATCGGTATTAATATTAATAAATTGATGTTGAATTTAGTAGACATGTCGAACATGGTGTTATTTCTAAATCTTCCATGAGATCTGCATCAACCAACAACAAACATTCGAATGTTGAATTCAAATCTTAAATAATAAAGTTTTTTACAAAATGGTTGAACTGGTTATGTGATAACTGCTTTAAAATAACAAGTTGACATGCCATTTAACGTAACTAAGATCAAGCCAAAGGATCACTTTGAATCCATTTGTTTCTGTCACTTTGTCATGTGGCCAAAAGGTTGATTCATGTCCTTTAGGCTATTTTCTCTTGATTATATATGGCTTAGGCTACTTTCCACATTCATTCATATTTCATTATGTATGATTTTTTTAGTCTCTGTATGATAAAACGAGTACAATTTCATATTATTTATGATACAAGTAAAATAAAAAAGGTTCCAACTAATATTATCTCTCAACCTTATATCGATCATATCAGCATTCTAGCAATCCATATTTTATATGCTCTCCCATGACCAATTCTTTCTTTCATGGTTGTTTGGTTGTTTTTGATGTCTGGTTTGTTTCTTGGTTGTTTGGTTGTTTTTCATGTCTGGTTCGTTTCGGCTGAATCTTCCATAGGATTATGACTTAGGAAGAGTCCTCCTTGAAAGAATGCTGGAAATGGGCCAATCTAACTGGAGATTGTCCCATTGCTCAATGGTTATGGGAAATAGCTTCGAAAATCCAACCCCATAGTCCCTATTGTGACAAAATCCAATCCCACATTCCGCATGCTAGACAGTTCTCGTCTCTGTCAGTAAAATATGTCTGACTATCCCCAAATACATATGTCATAATAGCACAGCCAAAAGATGAGGAAAGACGCAAAAAAAAGATATGAAAACCATTATGGCCATTATCGTGATTCCGTCAGTTATGGCATATTTGAGCTTGTCATAAGATTTCTCAAATTCTCATGTATTAAATTGAATCCACTGAAATTTTCTCTGAAATGGTCATGGTTTGGGGGAAAGTACAAACCATAGCTTTTGGCCTAAGCATATCCACTGAATGAATGAGCATAGCCTCTTTGAGCCTCCAATTGCTCCAAATAGGTAGCGCCTCCGATGCCTCTATGATTCCAGAAACGACAGAAAAAAGTTTAGATTTCCAGATGACTTATAAGGTTATGGTCTTTCCCGTTAGGGTATTTACAAAGATTTGCATCTTCCTCATTGCCAACAATTTCTCCATGACAACTGTGGACTAAACACTTAATACATTTCTTTTGAGGCTTTTGTAGTCTGTTTCTAGGGTTTCAACCCTAGGGTTTTGTGGGAAAAAGAAATCCATTTCGAGATAAGGATGATTGTAATGATGTTTGTGATCAATATCCAGAGTCTGTCTTTCAAGATCCACTTCTACTCTACTTGTTGATAGATTCTATGAAACCAACTTCATGTCTGCTTTGGATCCATCTCCTTAGATCCATTCTGTTTATCTTGATGAATATCTCTGATTTTATCTTTCGGTTGCCCTAGTTGTCCTGGAAAAAGATCTGTGTGAAGCTGGTTATGAGGTTGTTCTACGACTACTGAGTTTGTCTGATTTATATTTGACACTCTTTTCAAGTTCAAATTCATCATTCACCTTTTCATTTTTTAGACACTGTCCAACTTCACATGGGTCGTCCACATTTATCATTTCTAAACCTGTTTCAACGATATTCTCAACAATTAAATTTTCTATACTAATTTCATATTTCATGATTTCTGAACCTTTTTCAATGACATTTTCATTCTCAGTAGTTAACTTTTCTGTACTAATTTCAACGATATGTGCATTCTCAACAGTTGAATTTTCTGTACTAATTTCATATTTAGTTGCTCCCAATAGCTAATTATTACAATTCATTTTATCAACTCGCATCTTCAATTTAGACTTGATCACATTGCATTCTCCAGTTGGATTTCCAGAATCATTATTACTCTTTATAGCTTCTTTTCCAGATGTTGGGATAATCTCTTTCATTATTTTTGGAAAATACAACCTTCTTTACTAGCAGGTACAACATAACATCAAACACACATTTGGAATCTAAGTAGTCATATTGTCAAAAAATAGGTATTGATCTAAATCTCTTGTTTTCTTGCAACGCCAAACTTGAGGATAGTTGAGAACCCCAAAAATTTACTATCGAAACTTCAACTCATCAATGCACTCCTCCTTACCTGTGTGCTTGATTGCCATCGAAAACAAGGTCTGGTCAAAATATGGATATGCCACTAGCATGTTTTCATCCCAAAATTGTTGATGTGAAGATGGAAATTATTTTCCATACAGAGAAACCCATTTCCAGTTTCCTATCACCACTTCTACCTTAATAGCTCTTCCCAAGCCTTCTACCATCGGGATAAAGAGGAAAGACGAGAGGGGGTATCCCTGAAAGATACCTATAAAAGGGGAGAAGGTAGGGGAGGGGGAGCCATTAACCAACATAGAAAATAAGGCCATGGAGAGTAAAGAGTGAATCCATTGTATCCAAATTTCGTTGAAAACAAATGCAGCCAGAATGATGAGAATGTAATTCCAGTTCAGGATGTCAAATGATTTGGAGAGGTCTAATTTGATGAGAATTCCGAGATTCTTGAAGGAATGGAGAGAGTGGATAAGTTCATGAGTTCAGATGATACGGTCTATGATTTGTCTTCCTTCCACATATCATATCTGCTTTGGAGAAGTGAGAGAGGGGAGGAGGGTTTCAGTCTGTTCGCAATGAGTTTAGAAATGAGTTTGTAGATGACATTGTAGAGAGCGATGGGGTGGTAATTATGGGGATTTTATACCTTTTCCTATTTAGGGATAAGAGTGAGGAAGGTGGCATTGAATGCTAGAAGGAATTTTTTGAATTTTCTGGAGCCTTTCACTACTTCCTAAACTTCATTTTTTGTTACCGGCCAATAGGCTTGGTAGAAGTCCATTTTGAATCTGGTCAGTCCTGGAGATTTCCATTTTAACATATTCCATATCACTTGAGCTACATATTTCATTGTAATTGGCCTCATCAAGGCGTCATTTTGGTTTTTATTTATCAATTTAGTAATATGCTAAGTAATCCTTTTGATGGCAGCCATTCGATGCAGCTGTGGTTCTTACATAAGATTTTTGTATTATTGTAGGATCTCTAATTGGATGTCTTGATGGTTGTTGACATTATTTCCTTATTGATCTTTTATAAAGACAATTATTTTCTCCTGTCTCCTCTAGATCATCGAGTTGTGGAAAAACTTTGTGTTTCTCTCACCTTCTTGAAGCCACTGGATTCTTGATTTTTGTCTCCACAAAGTTTCCTCTTGCTATCATTTGGTTTCTATATGATCCATGAGAGATATTTATTCCTTTACTAGCTCTAAAGAGTGCCCATAGGCAATCATAAGTTGTTGGTTTTGTTTCATTCTTGCTTGAAGTTGGTTTTTGTCTTGAATTATGTTTCAATATTCTTATTTATTCCATTCCTTGATTCATTATTTCAGGTTCTTTAATTGTTATTGGACTCTATAAATCGAACAACCTGAGCTAAATGTCGTTTCCTTCCACCATGAGGGTCTATCAATGAGGGGCATGATATGAGAAAGGAAATTAAAATAGGATAGCTTCTCCTATAAGAGTTGAGGGCCGTAGACATTAGTGATGTACCCTGATTAGTCAGAGCCTATTGGTTGGAATTTGGAAGTTATGGAGCGACAGGTGGTGAATAAGGAGGAAAGGGTGATTTCCCTCAGGTTACAAAGGATGGCCAGGCCACCTGAAGCTCCTTAGACATCTATATCTATGACATTACAACTTATCCATGATTTCACAACCATATTTTCCATAGTTGTGGAGGAGAATTCAATATCTTGTATCATCTTGATTAAGGTTTTTTGTTCATATATCAAGGTATTTAAGCATATTTTATTACTAGGGATGTTAAGGACTCTTACGTTCCAAGAGATGTATTTCATTGGGAAGGTTGGGGGTGGGAGGACAATTTTTCAACCATACTCTTTATTCTTCCATAATTTAGGATTTCTCCCAATTCTTGTAAAAGTTGCTTGTTGGGAGCCTTCCTTTTCTTTCATCTCTCAAAGCCTTAATAATATATTTGCTTGAATTTTTTTTTATTCCTATAGAAGTAGTTCCAATGTCCTTACCTTTTTGGGTTATTGTTCCTTTCTCTTTATTTCACGATTTAATCAAGGAACTTTACAATAATCTTATTTGTTGGTATGGTATCGAGTGTTCCTCTTTTCGTTCACATACTACTGCTATGTATTATAGATCTATCTCCTCTAGATCCATGCCTTCCACATCTTCCTGCTCTCACTTTGGGGATTCAGAGGGGATCATTAGTTCATCTTGGTTTTGAGGCCGGGGGTCTGGTTTGAGGGGGGAGGGATTGCTAGGGACTGTAAGGTCCTGGTAAATCCCATAATGGGCACTTTGTTGGGCTTATACCGATGGATTCTTGCTCTAGTAGGTTGGTAAGGGAGTCAATGTTGTTATTGATTCTCGGGCCTTTGGGATTGGGCTGGGTGGGGATTTTCTTTTGGGATTTTTGTTTATCATGGAATTTTTTAAAACTCACCTCACATTTCTCTAGGTGGGAAATGGGGGGCATAGTTTTCTTGTTCAGGGGACATTCCCATAAAAGGTTCCCATGAGCATGGCATTTTTGACAATGAAAGGGAATGTGCTCATAATCTAGGGTCTAAAGCAAGTCAATGTTTCTATATCTGAGGAAAATTGAGGTTGGCAGAGATTTGGATACATTGAGGTAGAAAAATATCTGAGAGAAGGAGGTATAACGACCTTGGAGGGTGGATCTTTCAATTCTGACAAAGGAACCAAGAGTGTTCCCTATACCCTCTAGGATTTTTGTGTGTTAATACTTCTTTGAGAGTGAGTACAATCTAATACAAACTGGGAATGTAGTGAAATCCTCTTTTTCTGGACTGAAGTTCTCTTTCCAGATCCTCATATATAGGTTGGCAGAGTTGAAGAACTAGGGTCCTCCTTGGAAGACCCTTTCTCGGTCTTTCGCCATGATGAAGATGGTCATAACGAATCATTTAGATTCTATTTTGAGGGTGACCTCTCCTATGGGCTTCCATTTGGTTTTGGTCCACCACGTGAGGGATTTATCGCATGGCCAAAGGCCCATAAATTTTCAAATGAGGGCATGGTACTGCATGTATTGAATATCCTCCCCCAAGAAGGGCGGTAAGATTTTGTACTACGAAATTTCCTCTACCTACGAAATGAAATATGATTGGATTTTCTTGTCATCTTTCTGGGTTTGCGGGTTCTAGACTGGGATATGATCTAAACTTGTTAGGATTTCCTTAATCTCTTTTGTCTATTCTGTGTCCATTGGGATGTGTGAACTTGTGGATTCAGGGGTGCTGGTAGGGGTCTAGGGATGTACAACATCTTAATAAGGAAAATGTTGTAGAGCGTCTTAATGTATGAAAGTGACACAACATTGACATAATTAATTTTTCCAATAATTCCACCACGATGTATTTGCTAAACTTCCCTCTCATGTGACTTATTCTAAGGGATGGTATAAGTTCTCAAAATTCTCTTAAATTTGGTCAAAGTTCTCTTTTTAAGAAAATTTTTGATAACATTCTAGTTTAGCATTAAAGCAATTCCCTTCAAGCATCTTCTTACCGAAAAACCATGGAATCAAGTCAAACTTCGTAAAGAGTGGCCTATTGAATATTTAGTTTGGCAGATTACAATGTTGTAATACATGTAAACCAATTGTCAAACATGTTAATGGAGATTAGAGGACTAATGTCAAACCCACTTGGATTGTTAGTGAACCTCGTCTCTTACTTGATGGAACTTTCCTATGATCAAATCTAGGGGATAGTCAACTCTAAAATATTATTGGGGTGAGTGTCCATTAAGTGATCAGTTTCCATACATAATATACAATGATAATTAATGATTTTATAGAATAGATCTTATGTTTGGTTAGTTTTATGGGTAGCCTCTTACTTAGGTCCAATTCTAAGTAGATTCTTACAAAGGAAATTAAATTGTCCTCTTCTTTGCTTTAATCATAACTAATGATAGATATACATAATCTACAATGAAATTAAGTGATTTTATAGAATAGATCTTGTGTTTGGTTAGTTTTATGGGTAGCCTCTTACTTAGATCTAGTTCAAAGAAGATTCTTACAAAGGAAATTAAATTTTCCTCTTATTTCCTTTACTCATAACTAATGATCAATATCTATCTAGTATGGTAGTACTAATGATTCAACTTCGACTACAAAAACAGTCTAGAGAGAATGATATGTAAATCCAAAGAATAGTCATAAATATATAAGGATAGTCAGTGATTGTCTTTAGCGTTATATTCAGTTGCATCCCAATTTTCCCTTAACACTCAACTTTGAAGATATCTTCAATAAGTTCATCAATAAAAAAAATAAAAAACATGGCACAACACATTGCATATATCAATAAAAAAGGTCCTACAAGCTCCAACTTCAAATCTGAAGGTTAATTTTTGGGCTGGACCATCTATTTATTGGTGTGGCATCTTGCAAGGGTAACAAAATCTTATTTTTTGAATACTCCACTTTGAATAAGCTCCATGGCAGTTGGGTCATATATGAGGAACCTCTACATTATAGTGTGGGAAGCTATTATTTGGTCTTTGAAAGGAGTTAAAATGGAGGAAATGGGATGAAAAATCAACACCTATAAGACAACCTATTACAATACATGACAACCTCTTAGCATGGAAATGTTTGTCTCTCGCACATTCTCCAAATAGTGTAGGAGACACCAACACATCTAAACCAATAGTGAAATTCTTGCAATGCATTGCCCAAGTTATCAATGATGGTAAAACTAAATAGAAGTTAAGGACCCCTCACCTGAATTTTCATATCTTTTTAGCAAGTTTTTTTATTATAATACTTCATGTTTATGAACATATATTTATACAGGAACTATTTATTCTAGTAATGGAAGTAACCACACCCTTTGAAATTGATATCTTTAATCCTCTTCAACCTCAAACACTCAATCTAGGTTCTACTTTTAACCAAGAATAAGTTGTGTATTGTCTTGGTATTCTCTATTTGCAACTTATTCCTTGTTTTACAGTTATAGTCAAGCAAGGACATGCCTAGTTATCTATCTGGTGATCTCTATATTTGATTAAACTATAATTATCTTTCCAATTTATATAACCACACAGTCATAAAAATAAGAATTACATGACATGTGGAATGAAGAATGGAGAATGAATTCATTGTTTGAAAAAAATCCTTCAGCCATGTACATGCAAGCCATAAAAAAAACTTTTGCTAACAATTTTATTTCCAGACTGCACAAAAATCATTTCCGATCTTGAATTCATGTCAAATAAAACCAATGCTAAAGACAACCCAATGACCTAATCAAATGTACTAATGCCACACTAAATGTGTCTCCGTTTTGAGGGTTTCAACACTGGTTCATTTCATAGTTAACGGTTCCTTTCTATGAATGATGTTGTTACTATTAACATAAGATTGCTTGAGGATTGAAGTGCTCATTTAATGAAATCTTTGTGGTCTTTCTATGGTAACACATACACAATCATACATATCTTAAACTCATAGTCTACATTGCCAATACATTAGCTATTATTTTCACTACTCAGATTAATATTCTTTGTGCCCTTAATCTATGAAAACTTAATGGTTAATACTCTTAGTGTTTACTTGGAAAATCTATGTGACAATTAATGTCATATATAAACCTAAGATGTTTTATGGAACTTGTTGCATTGTCTTCTTTAACATAATTGATTTTAAATTTGTCCATAGATAAATTAATGGGTAAGACTGAGGAACCACTCAATAAATATGTGGAAACGAATATCTTCTTTGCACAGAAATTTCACCCCTTTAATAAGTATGTTAAGATCTTTAATGTTATTTCTGAGCACCTTTAGTTCATGATGATGTGAAGTAACATGTGGTATAACAATTATCTTATTGTCACCCAAATTAATTTCAATGCATGTAATGACACTTGACATAGGGTTACTTAAGTAAAACAAAATAAAATAAAAAAGACAAATTCCACTAACTCTGAGGTATCTAACTTAATATAATATGCAGAAACATGAATATTCAACACATATCAATGGAACAATAGAATATTGAGAAGAGAAACACCAGAAATGATACCTTATTCTAGAAATAAATGTTCACTTGCCTCTTTGAGGGGGAAACCTCCAACATAGTAGAGATCTATGACAATAATTCTCAAGACAAAAACTTCTCATGCCTCCTACTCTTAATTTTTCTTGTACATGTCAATGTGACAAAGCAAAACAATATGAAATTTAAAAGGTTTTTATTGAAAATATCTAGAAAATATTTATATAAAGTTGTAGAGACCAAATTATATTTCTATTATATAGAGAAAGTGTTGTTACATCAAAAGATTGAGGGATCCTTACCCTAAAGGAAACATGGTCCCTTCCTAAACTAAAAGAACATGATCAGACCCAATGTTAATCATTGGGAGAAGGGGTGTTCTCCTCCTTCTCCAGGACCAATTCTACATTTTTTGCCTCTTAATGGGCAACATTTATAGTGAAATGCACCATTTCCCTCTACATATATCATATATGGTGAATTATCTCATTTCCACTAAGACCATCCCACATTTTCAGCATTTAAGCATTTAAGCACCACATGATATAAGTGGTGCTAGTGGATTTTGGCATTTTGAGGGGCTAAGTGCTCTTAAAAGATGGTGCAGAGTAAAATAGAACTTTAAAACAAATTGTAGGAAATAATTGTTGTAAACAAGAAAATCATGGGTTTATGAGACCTTCATATCTGGTCTAGGTTCAAAAGTAAGAATATTTGGAATAAAATCCAAGTCGAGACCTCTATTTGGACGTCTGGGAAGCCATTTCCATATATTTGTACTTATATTATAAACTAGTACCTCATTAACATTTCTCATGTACACCATGTCTCTCATTCCCTCAAAACCAAACTTGAAACTTTCAAAATTGGAGCCTTCCTTTCTCTTTAAATCTTCCAAAAAATATGGCGGCATCCTTGCAATCTCTCTAACCTCTAAGTTGTTTAAACCCAATCATCATTCATGCCATGCAAAGAAAAATAATACTCCATTTGACTGACCCAACCTGTGGGATTGAACCATCAAATTTATTGAGCGAAAAAAAATCTTTTATTTCATGTGTTTATGCTTCCTCGACTATGGATATATGTGTTGAACAACAGATCATTGTAGTCTTAAGACGTCGGACCACGTCTCTACCATGAAAAAAATTAACCCACAATTATTGCCAAGGAAAGTTCTCTAATACCACTTGTAAGATGTAATATAATATGTAGAAACATGAACATTTAGCAGATATTAATGGAACAACAAAATATTAAGAGCAACACCATAAATGATGCCTTTATTCCAGAAATCAATGTTCATTTGATTCTTCGAGGGGGTGGCCTCCAGCAAAGTATAGCTGTATTACAATAATTCTCAAGAGAAAAACGTAGCATGCCTCTTGCTCTTATTTAAACTAATTCTATCTTCTAAAGGATATTCTAGAGGAAGATATTTCTAGAAGCGAAAGATTCTCTTGGGTCTTCTACCTTTATTACATGGAAAATATATTATTCTACCTAAGGAGGTTAGGTCCCTAACACCAACGTGGTATCCTGTGACTAATTTGAAGAACATGACAAATCTAAGGCATCTTCGGGTAACAAGAAATGCGAACTTAGGATGACCTCACAAATGTCCTTCAAAATTTCGTAAGAATCTAAGAGTTGGAAGAATGAGTGTACCTCTACATCTTGATTGTGGATTCAACATCAATATTGAGTAACAAGCTTATATTCGATATCATGTAGCATGTTGAATGCCAAGGCTCATTCCCATAAACCTTTGAAAGAAATGCATGTCAAAAATTGGAAATGCAGGGGGAAACCGAAAATCAATGGGTGAAATCAATGCCATAAAGCTTTGATTCAAGGAGACATGAATGAAATAGCTTCCATAAATCCATGATTCAAGGATATGTAGGAGAAATAATTGAAAAAACACCATAGTTTAGGAAATCTAGGAAATTCACTGTCGAAGAAATATTGATTCTAAAAAATTGAGGTGAATTGGAAATTTGGTCATGAAATCAGGAGGGCAAATCCTCTTTCCACGGATTTTATTTCTATTTTATCGGGGGTGAATGATCTACAATAGATATTTTTTAGTTTAATATGTGGGCTAAAAATTATGTTTTTCTCCTTGTGTATATAAAGAAGGTAGATGGAGTTGGAGTTTGATCTTTGGAGATGTATCAATCGATATACGTACAACTCCAAAATCATAAGGTATGCCTTTTTCTCTCTTAGAATAAATAGGAGGAATAAATTTGTTAGATCTAGGGAGAACCTTGTGGTGGCCTATATCCTATAATGTGTCTTAAATCATGAGTAGATATGAGGGAGTGCAGGCATTTTATGTTGAAAAACAAATTTTTTATCCTCCCTAACACCCAAAAACACACACAATTTTAGGAGAAATGGAATTTTTATATACTCATCTAAAATGCACATGCATTTTGAAGATCTTGTATGTTTTTTACTAATCTAAAACATGCACTCGTTTTTGAGTAAATATATTTTTAAAGTGCACTAGCCCTTAAATGAGCTACAAAAAAAAATAATTTAAAACTAGTTTTCAATAATAATTTAATGGTAATTTATTGTTTCAAAATTATGTAAAAAAAAAATGATTTGGACTATTTGCAAAATAATTGCTAAGGTGGTTTGTGAAAATCCATCCTATTAATTTCTCTTGTACATGTCAATGTGACAAAGAAAAACAATATAAAATTAAAAAAAAATTATTGAAAATATCTAGAAAATAATTATATAAAATAGAGAAAGTGTTTTTACATCAAAACATTGAGGGAGCCTTACCCTAAAGGAAACCTGGTCACTTCCTAAACTGAAAAAACATGATAGGACCCAATGTTAATCATTTCACTTCCTAAACTGAAAAAACATGATAGAACCCAATGTTAATCATTGGGAGAAGGGGTGTTCTCCTCCTTCTCCATTAGCAATTCTACATTTTTTTTTCCTATTAATGAGCAACACTTATAGTGAAATACACCATTTCTCTTTACATATATAGTGAATTATCTCATTTCCACTAAGACCATCCCACATTTTCAGTATTTAGTACATGATATATGAAAAAACAATTTAAACCAACGATATGTTTAAAATGTTTATACTTGATAGCTAGAATAAATTGTAGGAAACAATTGTTGTAAAGAAGAAAATCATTGATTTATGTGATCTAGATTCAAAAGTAAAAACAGTTAGAAGAAATGGTAGGAAATAATTGTTGTAAACAAGAAAATTATTGATTTATCAGAGCTTCATATCTGGTCTAGGTTCAAAAGCAAAAATATCTGGAATAAAATCCAAATTGGGACCTCTATCTGAACGTCTAAGAAGCCATTTCCATATATTTATACTTAAATTATAAACAAACACCTCATTAACATTTCTGATATACACCATGTATCTCATTCCCTCGAAACCAAACTTGAAACTTTCAAAACTGGAGCCTTCCTTTCTCTTTAAATCTTCCAAAACAGATGGTAACATCCTTGCAATCTCTCTAACCTCTAAGTTGTTTAGACCCAGTCTAGGCTTCTCTAACTCCCATATAATAATAACATCGGGTTTGCTTGTACCTAGAAGCACTCGTCAACAGGACATCGCACCTGTTGTTATAAGACTCACCCTGTAAATGTAACGGCAACGGCACGAAAATCGATGTCCCGTTTTGGACGCTGAAAGCTACAATGCACTGCGTGAAAGAATCTACTTCGATACCATGACAGTACAAGAAATCCTCGCCCGGAAAAACCACAAATTCCGTACTCCATGACTTCAGACACGAATCATATATGTCACCGCTATAACAATCTTCAGACACGAATCATATATGTCACCGCTATAACAATCTTTCTGCTGGCAAATATGACAACGCCTCCTCCTTCAGATCGTCGGGCAATTCAGAAAACCAAGTTGAGCACTCCATTTTAAGTGACCAGAAAATTTTGAGTTTTATATAACATGACTGTCTCTAACAATATAAGAATTTCAGGTCTCCGCTTAATTCTCAGGTCAAGAATTTCAGGTCAAGTCTGCAAACGAGAATGAGAGGATGGTTGTGGTTTATGTCGTTATATACATAATCATCGTCCACCCACGTGCTCGTTATGAAAATTGCCGACCTTTCATTTTTCCAAATATTTATTTATAATTTTCTTATTAGTTCCTGCCTGCTGCGAGGGACTATAGTTTTCACACAGCGGTCAACAATAGCTGACCGCATATTAACTGGTGAGCACATTAGTTGGTGTATTTTGTTGGTCAGATATCATATTACAGACTTTCACTCTTATTTGTATTTCTATATTATTTTGATTTATTTTTAAAAATTAATTTATTTTCTTATTTATTAAATATTATAGATTGAATATTTGATTGGTTTCTAGCTGGTTGATGTGATATTATTGTCTTGGTGTATGCCATTTTTTTAAGGAATTGTCTTGATTAAAAAAATAAATTTGCAACACATAATCTTATTATGGTTGTTATGTGCTTTCTAGTGAATATTCTTGAACAATGAGCCATGCATACAAGTTACTGCCTTTCACTTTACTTCTGAAATACCTCTTGCTTGATAGATGAAGCCACTAGCCAGACCGAATATTCATGGCATTATGTGTATTATCTGCTATCTGCTATCCCCTGCTACATGTTGCTTGATAGATGAAGCTGCTAGCCAGACCAATATGCTGCTATCTTGATGTGATACTAGTTATCCTGCTCAGTGGCACGCACCACAGGAGGGATGCCATGCACGAAATGTCATGCTTTTAGGCTTCACAACAATGCTTATATATGTTGCATATCTTTTGAAATGTTTGTGAAGAAGTTGTAGTAATTTAAAAAAAATGGCATTTGACGCATTTGTTGTGGAGAAGAAAACCTAATCCAACTGGAGAAGACCCATATTGTTCTGAATATTTTTTAAATACACATTATCAAAACAGTCTTTGGTCAAAATGTCAAGTGGCACCATTGTATTTGCATCATAGTTTCCATCTCAACACAAACTTTGTAGGTTTTGGAGTCCAGATGATTGGATCATTGGGACGGGACTGTTTTCCAAGCTTTGCAGGGTTTGAAGTAGAGATGACTAGATAGTTGGGTCGAGACTGTTTGAGGCACTGAAATTGAAGAGGCACGAGAAGAAAATGGCGCAGTGGGCACGACCAATGGTGTGAGCTAGAGCCCCTAGACAGTACAAGTAATATATGTTCATTGCTCAGGTAATAATGGATATCTATAGGTAAGAATAAAGATCTTCACCACTTCTAGGTGTGGAATGAAAAAAGTCATTTCATTGAATGAGTTAATTATACCAAGGTGTTAAACTAATGAAATGAAAAAATTCTTCATTGAATTCCAAGGTGTTAATTATACCTAAAAGCACTACAAGATCTTGAATAGAAATACCAATACCTTGGAATTTGGATATGAGTGAATTGAGCGAATCGGAGGGAGAAGGGATGTTGGCATTCATTGCACTGTTGTTGGCGGTTGTGCCATCTCTTCTTCCCAAGCAAGGGTGCGTAAGGATGTCTTGCATTTAAAGGCCTCCTGCCCTCTCTGCATAACTTCTCCACTGTCGAGTCCTCTTCCCACGTAAGGCTCATTCCCCTTGCTAGCTAACATAATAAACACAGTGGCAATTAATAATGCATGCAGACCGGGCTATCTTGCAGGGCGGGGCGGTGTCCACTGAACGAAGGAAGATGATGTGTTTTCGGGTTTGAAAAGGACCCCCACTTCCCCATTATTCTTTTGTCGTCTCCTACTCTCTTTTTTATTTGTGAAGGTGTTAGTCGAAGGCGAGGGTAACTCGAAGCTAGTTGGCTTGGTTAACACCCCCCATCACTCCCATTGCCCCCGAAACCTGTGTGGGCTTGCTCTGTCGAGTCTACATGTGCCTTCAGGCCTAGCCTAAATGGTATCCTTTCAAAATAATTGTTTTGGGGTTGTGCTATCCAAAACATGATCTGTTTATGGATCTAGAGGCAAAACATCCCCGTCTATCTCATCTAATGTTATGGTTGTAACACTTGGATGAACAATGTTATTCCTAAACGCAAATCCATATGCGGTGGTTGAACGTATTTACAAAGAGAAATTGATCATGCAGATTGTAAATGATGTTTCCATGGCAAAGTATCTTGAAATGAAGTAGAACCAGATATCTCAAAGCATTAATTTCTACTTACTTAAGTTGGTGGTAGAACTTGACCAAAATTGCAATTTACTTCTAATGCCTCCTACTTTACTTCTACCACCTTTTCTTTTATTCATGGCTCTTCATCTAGATCATCAGAAACTCCATCAAGAATTTAGTACAAAAACTACATTAATAATTTCGTAATATCGATATATTGATAAGTAACATGTGAAGGACTCTTTGAAACTTCTCTCCTCAGAGTTGATCCAACCACAAGATCAACAACAATAGTGACTAAGAGAAAACATAATGGGAGCCTAGGTCCCAAGTGTGTTGAGTGAAAACTAGGTGTAAGCCAATGCATGGGAAGGATACATGCAATCCACATGAAAACCAAGTGGAGGCTCTGCATGCAATGCCATATGTTTTTTTTAACCCTTTTTTTAATATTCATTAATTACAACTCCTTAAAACTAATAAAACTCCTTAAATATAATAAAGTAAAAAATTAGAATGTTTAAACTCAAGCAACAAACAACAGACTCAAACTCAAGTAACAGGCAAATTCTTTCGTCCAAATGCTGAGGTCTTTGAAGATTTCTTCGATACTGCAGCTACCTGCAGGTTTGACAACACATGAATAATTGTAAATTTATCTGTTAAAATATATGTAATTATTATTTTTTCTTATGGTAATGTAATGAAGAGCGAAGCAAAGAAAAAGAGACTAGGAAAAAAATTGAAATTCGAATTGATGACTGTACACTGCAGTGGAGAGAGGAAAAAATATCCGCGTGTCGTAGTGGTAGTTGTACTAATAACTGGTTTGCATGATATGTTGATGAAGGTCTAGTCCAAAAGTGTGAAGACCTAACTGAGAGGTTATATTGATGAAGGTGTTGGTACCTACAATGCGATCCACCACAGTGTCTCCACATATAGAGAAAGATTCTTAACATGGACACTAACTTCCTTTTAGATCTAATCAAGCTAATGAAAGAAAGAGAACGAGAAAGAGATGTACCTTATGAATGATGTTTGTCCTTGCAAAGTCTAGGTCGAGCCTCAATCCTGAGCTCCTTGATAGGTCCTGCAAAACAAACAAAGATACAATGAACTTCCTACTCTACTAAGATTAGCTCAATCATAGATCCATCTACTATAGGAAAACTTATATGGAAGAAGTACAAGTTTGAAAGAAAGAGCAGAAGCATTGATTTTATTAAGGAGAACAAGTAAAAGTACTTACAATCCTTTGAATGAAGGTGCAAAAGCCTCTTCCAGTTCTCTCTGTCAAACCCCTTCTCTCAATCAATCTCCACTGATTTCTTTGATGGCATCTCACTCATGAGATCATAAGTTTGATGTAATTTTCCATCTCCATTGTGCCTTTCACCATGAGAAGGCCTCCTTATATAACCTTCGAGGAGTCCAACCACTTGAGAGATATTTGGGATGAGTTGAGGATTCATCTCCTTTAGTTGAGGATCTACCCTAAGATCATGCCTTGACCATTTATTTGAATCCAACTACCTTAAGGAATTGAGGGATTCTTCCTTTATTTGCCTCAACAAACCCAAAATTTGACAAAAATAGTGTAGTGCTCCGCAAAAAGGGTGCACAGGGCGCTCAAGCAATCCCCAAAACAGGCTCAGGGAGCGCCAACACTCCCTAACAGTGGGTAGGGGATCTCTCCTCTCCAAAATCAATTTTTTTGTGGTTTTTCCAATGCTAAAAATCTTGTACCTCCTATCAAGTGATTTCTCTTCTTCCAAACTATCCTTGAGGTGTCTTAAGTGTCTTCATGATGTCGTTAGAGGAACGACATAGGCAATATGGAAGTATACTATTTGTGACCCTTCCAACACTTATAGTCAAGACGCGACACTTGCGGATGAGATGCGACACTTACAACACTCGTAATGACGACACTTGCGACACTATCAAGGTGGGTAATTTTGAGGTGTAACAAATTGCCCCCCAAAGTATGCAGTTAGAAGATGATGATGACTGAAGTACTTTGTAGACTTTTTCAAGCAAGGGTATGGATGCAGAGAAACCGGAAAAATATGCACACAACCATCAAACAAATATTATGACATGTTTCAAAACCCAATGAAGGCATACCTATGGTTGAGTGATAAAGACTTTTTAGGTATGGCCGCCATAAAATACATTGTGGATCCATAATTATATTGACAAAATGGTATAGCCACCAAAGATACAATGTGGATATATACTCCCATGACCTGAACTTATCGT
>JASDQU010107439.1:0-31264 GCA_032191745.1 Picea mariana | reverse complement strand
GTCAAAGGAGAATCTTTTCCAGGTGTTTGTGAAGAAGTTGTAAGCCATACAACTAAGTAAGTTCGGGTCCTGGCAGAAAACAAGCCAGGGTTTCCTGTTGGGAGGTGCCGCCAGCCAATCATTAGTTACGAATTTTGTGGATGAAATGAGGGCATTCCATTCTTTACACACACCGCAATATCTACAGAAGCTGTCTGCTGGCAAATATGACAACGCCTCCTCCTTCAGATCGTTGGGCAATTCAGAAAACCAAGTTGAGCAGTCCATTTTAAGTGACCAGAAAATTTTGATTGACCAGAAAATTTTAAGTGACCAGAAAACCAAGTGAGCAGTCCATATAACTTGACTGTCTCTAACAATATAAGAATTTCAGGTCTCCGCTTAATTCTCAGGTCAAGAATTTCAGGTCTCGGGTTAATTCTCAGGTCAGGTCTGCAAACGAAAATGAAAGGATGGCTGTGGTTTCTGTCGTTATATACATAATCATCGTCCACCCACGTGCTCGTTATGAAAATTGCCGACCTTTCATTGTTCCAAATATTTATTTATAATTTTCTTATTAGTTCCTACCTACTGCGAGGGACTATAGTTTTCACACAGCGGTCAACAATAGCTGACCGCATATTAACTGGTGAGCACATTAGTTGGTGTATTTTGTAGGTCAGATATCATATTACACACTTTCAGTCTTATTTATATTTCTATATTATCTTGATTTATTTTTAAAAAATAATTTATTTTCTTATTTATTAAATATTATAGATTGAATATTTGATTGGTTTCTAGCAAGTTGATGTGATATTGTTTTCTTGGTGTATGTCATTTTTTTTAAGGAATTGTCTTGATTAAAATAAATAAATTTGCAACACATAATCTTATTATGGTTGCTATACGCTTCCTAGTGAATATGCATGAACAAGGAGCCATGTATACAAGTTACCGCCTTTCACTTTACTTCTGAAATACCTCTTGCTTGATAGATGAAGCCACTAGCCAGACCGAATATTCATGGCATTATGTGTATTGTCTGCTACTTTCCACTTTCATTCATATTTCATTATGTATGATTTTTTTAGTCTCTATATGATAAAATGTGTACAGTTTCTTATTATTTATGATACAAGCAAAATACAAAAGGTTCCAACTAATCTTATCTCTCAACCTTATATCAATCATATCATCATTCTAGCAATCCATATTTTATATGCTCTCCCATGACCAACGACTTGTTCCAGACTTCGATATTCGCCCATTTGGTTGTTACGACTACCATTTAGGACTTCAATGAACCCTATGACTATCAATTGTCCTCGCAAGAAGGAAAACATGGAAAGCACATGAGAAGGAAAACAAGAAAACCATTGTATACAAGTTCATTCAAGCTTTAAGAAATGGCATCCTTGCCATGCCTAAAGATAGGGACTTGCTTCTATGCAGATAATCTTGTTATGTCCTTGCATAACAGGGACATTAAGTTTTGAAGTTTTGAGTGACTTTCATTATTTCTTATGCACAGCTCCCAAGGCACTGAAATAAAACTTACACTATATTTTTCTTGGGTTTTCCTTGGGTTACGCCTGCATCTGGCATCATAGCCAGGGGGTGGAAGCGGTATGCAATTAATGCCATCGTCAGGGAGCAGGGGGTGTTCGCATGTCATTAATGACATTTTCAGGGACAGAACATTTGGTCGGGCTCCTATGATCAGCTCAGGCAGGTGGAGAGTTCTTGCATTCATGTTTCATGCCTGAGTTTCTATTTCTAGATCTTAGCTCATTGACTTCCTGCAAAATTGCTATCATACCTTCTCGACTTGCTGCAAAATTGTTATCTTAACTTGTCTGCTTCCTGCAAAATTGTGAAACATATCAAGTTATCAGCGAAATGACAGGAGGCTTCATGACAGGTGCACTTCAAATTCTTTCTTGGTTGTTTGGTTGTTTTTGATGTCTAGTTTGTTTCTTGGTTGTTTTTCATGTCTGGTTCGTTTCGGCTGAATCTTCCATAGGATTATGACTTAGGCAGAATCCTCCCTGAAAGAATGCTGGAAACGGGCCAATCTAACTAGAGATTTTCCCATTGCTCGATGGTTATGGAAAATAGCTACAAAAATCCAACCCCGTAGTCCCTGTTGTGACATAATCCAATCCCACATTCCGCATGCTAGACGGTTCTTGTCTCTGTTCAAAAAATCTGTCAGATTGTCCCCAAATACATATGTCATAAAAGAACAGCCAAAAGATGAGGAAATACGCAAAAAAAAGATATGAAAACCATTATGGCCATTATCCGGATTCTGCCAGTTATGGCATATCCGAGCTTGTCATAAGATTTCTCAAATTCTAATGTATTAAATTGAATCCAATGAAATTTTCTCTGAAATGGTCTTGTTCTGGGGGAAAGTACAGACCATAGCTTCTGGCCTAAGAATATCCACTGAATGAATGAGCACAGCCTCTTTGAGCCTCCAATTTCTCCAAATAGGTAGCGCCTTTGATGCCTCTATGATTCCAGAAATGACAGAAAAAAGTTTAGAGTTCCAGTTGACTTATAAGGTTACGGTCTTTCCCATTATGGTCTTTACAAAGATTTGCATATTGCTCGCTGCCAACAATTTCTCCACAACAACTGTGGACTAAACACTTAATACATTTCTTTTGAGGATTTTGTAGTCTGTTTCTAGGGTTTCAACCCTAGGTTTTTGTGGGAAAAAGCAATCCATTTCAAGATAAAGATGATTGTAATGATGTTTGTGATCAATATCCAGAGTCTGTCTTTCAAGATCCACTTCTACTCTCCTTGTTGATAGATTCTATGAAACCAACTTCCTGTCTGCTTCGGATCCATCTCCTTAGATCCATTCTGTTTATCTTGATGAATATCTCTGATTTTCTCTTTCGGTTGCCCTGGCTGTCCCAAAAAAAGATACGTGTGGAGCTGGTTATGTGGTTGTTCTGCGACTACTGAGTTTGTCTGATTTATATTTGACACTCTTTTCAAGTTCAAATTCATCATTCACCTTTGCGTTTTTCAGACGCTGTCCAACTTCACATGGGTCGTTGCATTTTATAGACGCTGTCCAACTTCACATGGGTCGTCCACATTTATCATTTCTGAACCTGTTTCAACGATATTCTCAACAATTAACTTTTCTGTACTAATTTCATATTTCATGATTTCTGAACCTTTTTCAATGATATTTTCATTCTCAGTAGTTAACTTTTATGTACTAATTTCAACGATATGTGCATTCTCAACAGTTGAATTTTCTGTACTAATTTCATATTTAGTTGCTCCGAATAGTTGATTATTACAATTCATTTTATCAACTGGCATCTTCAATTTAGACTTGATCACATTGCATTCTCTAGTTGGATTTCCAGAATCATTATTACTCTTTCTAGCTTCTCCTCCAGATGTTGGGATACTCTCTTTAATTCTTGCTGGAAAATATAGCCTTCTTTACTAGCAGGTACAACATAACATCAAACACACATTTGGAATCTAAGTAGTCATATCGTCAAAAAATAGGTACTGATCTAAATCCCTTGTTTACTTGCAACACCAAACTTGAGGACAGTTGAGAGCCCCAAATTTTTACTATCGAAACTTCATCTCATCAATGCACTCCTCCTTACTCGTGTGTTTGATTGCCATCGAAAACAAGGACTGGTCAAAATAAGGATATGCCACTAGCATGCTTTCATCCAAAAATTGTTGATGTGAATCTGGAGATTCTTTTCCATGGAGAGAAATCCATTTCTGGTTTCCTATCACCACTTCTACCTCGATAGCTCTTTCCAAGTCTTCTACCATTGGGATAAAGAGGAATGACGAGAGGGGGTATCCCTGACAGATACCTATAAAAGCTTAGAAGGTAGGGGAGGGGGAGCCATTAACCAACATATAAAATAAGGCCATGGAGAGTAAAGAGTGAATCCATTGTATCCAAATTTCGGTTAAACCAAACGCAGCTAGAATGATGAGAATGTAATTCCAGTTCAGGATGTCAAATGATTTGGAGAGGTCTAATTTGATGAGAATTTTGAGATTCTTGGAGGAATGGAGAGAGTGGATAAGTTCATGTGTCAGGATGATACGCTCTATGATTTGTCTTCCTTCCACATATCATATCTTCTTTAGAGAAGTGAGAGAGGGGAGGAGGGTTTCAGTCTGTTCGCAATGAGTTTAGAAATGAGTTGTCAGATGACATTGCAGAGAGAAACGGGGTGGAAATTATGGGGGGTTTCCACCTTTTCCTATTTAGGGATAAGAGTGAGGAAGGTGGCATTGAATGATGGGAAGAATTTTTTGAATTTTCTGGAGTCTTTCACTACTTCCTAAACTTCATTTTTTGTTACCGACCAATAGGCTTGGTAGAAGTCCATTGTGAATCTGGTCGGTCCTGGAGATATCCATTTTAACATATTCCATATCACTTGCTCTACATATTCCATTGTAATTGGCCTCATCAAGGCATCATTTTGGTTTTTATTTATCAGTTTAGTAATATGCTAAGTAATCCTTTTGATGGCGGCCATTCGATGGAACTATGGTTCTTACATAAGAGTTTTGTATTATTGTAGGAGCTCTGATTGGTTGTCTTGATGGTTGTTGACTTTATTTCCTTATTGATCTTTTTTAAAGACAATTATTTTCTGGTGTCTCCTCTGGATCATCGAGTTGTGGAAAAACTTTGTGTTTCTTTCACCTTCTTGAAGCCACTGGATTCTTGATTTTTGTCTCCATAAAATTTCCTCTTGCTTTCCTTTGGTTTCTATATGATCCATGAGAGATATTTCTTCCTCTACTAGCTCTAGAGTGCCCATAGGCAATCATATGTTGTTGGTTTTGTTTCATTCTTGCTTGAAGTTGGTTTTTGTCTTGAATTATGTTTCCATATTCTCATTTATTCCATTCCTTGATTCATTGTTTCAGGTTCTTTAATTGTTATTGGACTGTATACATCGAAGCACCTGAGCTAAATGTCGTTTCCTTCCACCATGAGGGGCTATCAATGAGGGGCACGATATGAGAAAGGAACCTAAAATAGGATAGCTTCTCCTATAAGAGTTGAGGGTTGTAGACATTAGTGATGTACCCTGATTGGTCAGAGCCTATTGGTTGGAATTTGGAAGTTATGGAGCGACAGGTGGTGAAGAAGGAGGAAAGGGTGATTTCCCTCGGGTTCCAAAGGATGGCCAGGCCACCTGAAGCTCCTTAAACATCTATATCTATGACATTACAACTTATCCATCATTTCACAACCATATTTTCCATAGTTGTGGAGGAGAATTCAGTATCTTGTATCATCATGATTGAGGTTTTTTGTTCATATATCAAGGTATTTAAGCATATTTTATTACTAGGGATGTTAAGGCCTCTTACGTTCCAAGAGATGTATTTCATTGGGAAGGTTGGGGGCGGGAGGATAATTTTTCAGCCATACTCTTTATTCTTCCACAATTTAGGATTTCTCCCAATTCTTGTAAAAGTTTCTTGTTGGGGGCCTTCCTTTTCTTTCATCTCTGGGAGCCTTAATAATATCTTCGCTTGAATTGTTTTTTATTCCTATAGAAGTAGTTCCAGTGTTCTTATCTTTTTGGGTCATTGTTCCTTTCTCTTAATATCTCCATTTAATCAAGGAACTTTACAATAATCTTCTTTGTTGGTATGGTATCGAGTGTTCCTCTTTCCGTTCACATACTACTGCTATGTATTATAGATCTATCTCCTTCAGATCCATGCCTTCCAGATCTTCCTGCTCTGTCTTTGGGGATTCAGAGGGGATCATTGGTTCATCTTGGTTTTGAGGACAGGGGTTTGGTTTGAGGGGGGAGGGAGCGCTAGGGACTGTAAGGTCCTGGTAAATCCCATAATGGGCACTTTGTTGGGCTTAGACCGATGGATTCTTTCTCTAGTAGGATGGTAAGGGAGTCAATGTTGTTACTGATTCAGGGGCCTTTGGGATTGGGTTGGGTGGGGATTTTCTTTTGGGCTTTTTGTTTATCATGGAATTTTTTTAAACCCGCCTCATATTTCTCCAGGTGGGAAATGGGGGGCTCAGTTTTCTTGTTCAGGGGACATTCCTATAAAAGGTTCCCATGAGCATGGCATTTTCGACAATGAAATCGAATGTGCTCATAATCTAGGGTCTAAATCCAGTCGATGTCTCTATATCCGAGGAAAGCTGAGGTTGGCAGAGATTTGGATACATGGAGGTAGAAAAATATACGAGAGAAGGAGGTATAACGACCTTGGAGGGTGGATCTTTCATTTCTGACAAAGGAATCAAGAGTGTTCCCTATACCCTCTAGGATTTTTGTGTGCTAATACTTCTTTGAGAGTGAGTACAACCTAATAAAAACTGGGAATGTAGTGAAATCCTCGTTTTCTTGACTGAAGTTCTCTTTCCAGATCCTCATATATAGGCTGGCAGAGTTGAAGAACAAGGGTCCCACTTGGAAGACCCTTTCTTTGTCTTTCGCCAGGTTGAAGATGGTCGTAAAGAATCATTTAGATCCTAGTTTGAGGGTGACCTCTCCTATGGGCTTCCATTTGGTTTTGGTCCACCACGTGAGGGATTTATCACATGGCCAAAGGCCCATAAATTTTCAAATGAGGGCATGGTACTGCATGTATTGAATATTCTCCCCCAAGAGGGGCGACAAGATTTCATACTACGAAATTTTCTCTACCTACGAAATGTAATAAGATTGGATTTTCTTGTCAGCTTTCTGGGTCTGCGGGTTCTGGACTGGGATAGGATCTAAACTTGTCAGGGTTTCCTTAATCTCTTTTTTTTATTATGTGTCCATTGGGATGTGTGAACTTGTGGATTCAGGGGTGCTGGTAGGGGCCTAGGGATGTATATCATCTTAATAAGGAAAATATTGTAGAGCGTCTTAATGTATGAAAGTGACACAACATTGACATAATTAATTTTTCCAATAATTCCACCACGGTGTATTTGTTAAACTTCCCTCTCATGTGACTTATTCTAAGGGATGGTATAAATTCTCAAAATTCTCTTAAATTTGGTCAAAGTTCTCTTTTTAAGAAAAGTTTTGAGAACATTTTAGTTTAGCATTAAATCAATTCCCTTCAATCATCTTCTTACCGAAAAACCATGGAATCAAGTCAAACTTCGTAAAGAGAGGCCTATTGAATATTTTGTTTGGCAGACTACAATGTTGTAATACATGTAAACCAATTGTAAAACCTGCTAATGGAGATTAAAGGACTAATGTCAAACCCGCTTGGATTGTTAGTGAACCTCGTCTCTTACTTGATGGAACTTTCCTGTGATCAAATCTAGGGGATAGTAAACCCTAAAAGATTCTTGGGGCGAGTGTCCATTAAGTGATCAGTTTCCATACATAATATACAATGATAATCAATGATTTTATAAAATAGATCTTATGTTTGGTTAGTTTTATGGGTAGCCTCTTACTTAGGTCCAATTCTAAGTAGATTCTTACAAAGGAAATTAAATTGTCCTCTTCTTTGCTTTAATCATAACTAATGATCGATATACATAATCTACAATGAAATTAAGTGATTTTATAGAATAGATCTTGTGTTTGGTTAGTTTCATGGGTAGCCTCTTACTAAGATCTAGTTCTAAGAAGATTCTTACAAAGGAAATTAAATTGTCCTCTTATTTCCTTTACTCATAACTAATGATCAATATCTATCTAGTATGGTAGTACTAACGATTCAACTTCGACTACAAAAATAGTCCAGAGAGAATGCTATGTAAATCCAAAGAATAGTCATAAATATAAAAGGATAGTCAGTTATTGTCTTTAGCGTTATATTCAGTTGCATCCCAATTTTCCCTTAACACTCAACTTTGAAGATATGTTCAATAAGTTCATCGATAAGAAAAGAAAAAACATGGCACAACACATTGCATATATCAATAAAAAAGGGCCTACAAGCTCCAACTTCAAATCTGAAGGTTAATGTTTGGGCTGGATCATCTATGTGTTGGTGTGGCATCTTGCAAGGGTAACAAAATCATATTTTATGAATGCTCCACTTTGAATAAGCTCCATGGCATTTGGGTCATATATGAGGAACCTCTACATTATAGTGTTGGAAACTATTATTTGGTCTTTGAAAGGAGTTAAAATGGAGGAAATGGGATGAAAACTCAACACCTATAAGAAAACCTATTGCAATATATGACAACCTCTCAGCATGGAAATGTTTGTCTCTCGCACATTCTCCAAATAGTGTAGGAGACACCAACACATATAAACCAATAATGAAATGCTTGCAATGCATTGCCCAAGTTATCAATGATGGTAAAACTGATTAGAAGTTAAGGACCCCTCACTTGAATTTTCATATCTTTTTAGCAAGTTTTTTATTATAATACTTCATGTTTATGAACATATATTTATACAAGAACTATTTATTCTAGTAATGGAAGTAACCACACCCTTTGAAATTGGTATCTCTAATCCTCTTCAACCTCAAACACTAAATCTAGGTTCTACTTTTAACCAAAAATAAGTTGTTTATTGTCTTGGTATTCTCTATTTGCAACTTATTCTCTGTTTTACAGTTATAGTCAAGAAAGGACATGCCTAGTTATCTATCTGGTGATCACTACATTCGATTCAACTATAATTATCTTTTCAATTTATATAACCACACAGTCATAAAACTAAGAATTACATGACATGTGGAATGAAGAATGGAGAATGACTTCATTGTTTGAAAAACATCCTTGGGCCATGTACATGCAAGCCATAAAAAAAACTATTGCCATCAATTTTATTGCCAGTCTACAAAAAAATCATTTCCGATCTTGAATTCATGTCAAATAAAACCAATGCTAAAGACAACCCAATGACCTAATCAAATGTACTAATTCCACACTAAATGTGTCTCCGTTTTGAGGGTTTAGCCATTGGTTCATTGCATAGTTAACGGTTCTTTTCTATGAATGATGTTGTTACTATTAACATAAGACTGCTTGAGGATTGAAGTGCTCATTTAATGAAATCTTTGTGGTCTTTCTATGGTAACACATACACAATCATACATATCTTAAACTCATAGTCTACATTGCCGACACATTAGCTATTATTTTCACTACTCAGATTAATATTCTTTGTGCCCTTAATCTATGAAAACTTAATGGTTAATACTCTTAGTGTTTACTTGGAAAATCTATGTGACAATTAATGTCATAAATAAACCTAAGATGTTTTATGGCACTTGTTGCATTGTCTTCTTTAACATAATTGATTTTAAATTTGTCCATAGATAAATTAATGGGTAAGACTGAGTAACCACTCAAGAAATATGTGGAAATGAATATCTTCTTTGCACAGAAATTTCACCCCTTTAATATGTATGTTCAGATCTTTAATGTTATTTCTGAGCGCTTTTAGTTCATGATGATGTGAAGTAACATGTGGTATAACAATTATCTTATTGTCACCCAAATTAATTTCAATGCATGTAACGACACTTGACTTAGGGTTACTTAAGTAAAACAAAATAAAATAAAAAAGACAAATTCCACCTACTGTAAGGTATCTAACTTATTATAATATGCAGAAACATCAATATTCAACACATATCAATGGAACAATAGAATATTGAGAAGAAAAACACCAGAAATGATACCTTATTCCAGAAACAAATGTTCACTTGCCTCTTTGAGGGGGAAACCTCCAACATAGTAGAGATCCATGACAATAATTCTCAAGACAAAAACTTCGCATGCCTCCTACTCTTAATTTCTGTTGTACATGTCAATGTGACAAAGCAAAACAATATGAAATTTAATTTTTTTTTATTGAAAATATCTAGAAAATATTTATATAAAGTTGTAGAGACCAAATTATATTTCTATTATATAGAGAAAGTGTTGTTACATCAAAAGATTGAGGGATCCTTACCCTAAAGGAAATAGGGTCCCTTCCCAAACTAAAAAAACATGATGAGACCCAACACTAATCATTGGGAGAAGGGGTGTTCTCCTCCTTCTCCAGGATCAATTCTACATTTTTTGCCTCTTAATGGGAAACATTTATAGTGAAATACACCATTTCCCTCTAGTGGTTTTTGGCATTTTGAGGGGCTAACTGCTCTTAAAAGATGGTGCAGAGTAAAATAGAACATTAAAACAAATTGTAGGAAATAATTGTTGTAAACAAGAAAATCATTGGTTTATGAGACCTTCATATCTGCTCTAGGTTCAAAAGCAAGAATATTTGGAAGAAAATCCAAGTCGGAACCTCTGTTTGGACGTCTAGGAAGCCATTTCCATATATTTGTACTTAGATTATAAACAATTATCTCATTAACATTTCTGATGTACACCATGTCTCTCATTCCCTCAAAACCAAACTTGAATCTTTCAAAATTGGAGCCTTCCTTTCTCTTTAAATCTTCCAAAAAATATGGAGGCATCCTTGCAATCTCTCTAACCTCTAAGTTGTTTAAGCCCAATCATCATTCATGCCATGCAAAGAAAAATAATACTCCATTTCACTGACCCAACCCGTGGGATCCGAGCCATCAAATTTATTGAGCTAAAAAAAATCTTTTATTTCATGTGTTTATGCTTCCTCGACTATGGATATATGTGTTGAACAACAGATCATTGTAGTCTTAAGACGCCGGACCACGTCTCTACCATGAAAAAAATTAACCCACAATTATTGCCAAGGAAAGTTCTCTAATACCACTTCTAAGATGTAATATAATATGCAGAAACATGAACATTTAGCAGATATTAATGGAACAACAAAATATTAAGAGCAACACCATAAATGATGCCTTTATTCCATAAATCAATGTTCACTTGATTCTTCGAGGGGGTGGCCTCCAACAAAGTATATCTCTATTACAATAATTCTCAAGACAAAAACGTAGCATGCCTCTTGCTCTTATTTAAACTAATTCTATCTTCTAAAGGATATTCTAGAGGAAGATCTTTCTAGAAGCGAAAGATGTACTAATTTCAACGATATGTGCATTCTCAACAGTTGAATTTTCTATACTAATTTCATATTTAGTTGCTCCCAATAGTTGATTATTACAATTCATTTTATCAACTGGCATCTTCAATTTAGACTTGATCACATTGCATTCTCTAGTTGGATTTCCAGAAACACTATTACTCTTTCTAGCTTCTCTTCCAGATGCTGGGATACTCTCTTTCATTCTTGCTAGAAAATACAGCCTTCTTTACTAGCAGGTACAACATAACATCAAACGCACATTTGGAATCTAAGTAGTCATATCGTCAAAAAATAGGTACTGATCTAAATCCCTTGTTTGCTTGCAATGCCAAACTTGAGGACAGTTGAGAGCCCCAAAATTTTACTATCGAAACTTCAACTCATCAATGCACTCCTCCTTACCCGTGTGTTTGATTGCCATCGAAAACAAGGATTGGTCAAAATATGGATATGCCACTAGCATGTTTTCATCCAAAAATTGTTGATGTGAAGCTGGAGATTCTTTTCCATGGAGAGAAATCCATTTCTGGTTTCCTATCACCACTTCTAACTCGATAGCTCTTCCCAAGTCTTCTACCATTGGGATAAAGAGGAATGACGAGAGGGGGTATCCTTGACAGATACCTATAAAAGGGGAGAAGGTAGGGGAGGGGGAGCCATTAACCAACATAGAAAATAAGGCCATGGAGAGTAAAGAGTGAATCCATTATATCCAAATTTCGTTGAAACCAAACACAACTAGAATGATGAGAATGTAATTCCAGTTCAGTATGTCAAATGATTTGGAGAGGTCTAATTTGATGAGAATTCTGAGATTCTTGGAGGAATGGAGAGAGTGGATAAGTTCATGTGTTAGGATGATATGCTCTATGATTTGTCTTCCTTTCACATATCATATCTGCTTTGGAGAAGTGAGAGAGGGGAGGAGGGTATGAGTTTAGTATGTTCACAATGAGTTTAGAAATGAGTTTTCAGATGACATTGCAGAGAGTAATGGGGTGGAAATTATGGGGGGTTTCCACCTTTTCCTATTTAGGGATAAGAGTGAGGAAGGTGGCATTGAATGATGGGAGGAATTTTTTTAATTTTCTGGAGTCTTTCACTACTTCCTAAACTTCATTTTTTGTTACCGGCCAATAGGCTTGGTAGAAGTCCATTGTGAAACTGGTCAGTCCTGGAGATATCCATTTTAACATATTCCATATCACTTGCTCTACATATTCCATTGTAATTGGCCTCATCAAGGCGCCATTTTGGTTTTTATTTATCAATTTAGTAATATGCTAAGTAATCCTTTTGATGGCGGCCATTCGATGCAACTATGGTTCTTACATAAGAGTTTTGTATTATTGTAGGAGCTCTGATTGGTTGTCTTGATGGTTGTTGACTTTATTTCCTTATTGATCTTTTATAAAGACAATTATTTTTTGGTGTCTCCTCTGGATCATCGAGTTGTGGAAAAACTTTGTGTTTCTCTCACCTTCTTGAAGCCACTGGATTCTTGATTTTTGTCTCCATAAAATTTCCTCTTTCTTTCCTTTGGTTTCTATATGATCCATGAGAGATATTTCTTCCTCTACTAGCTCTAGAGAGCGCCCATAGTCAAACATATGTTGTTGGTTTTATTTCATTCTTGCTTGAAGTTGGTTTTTGTCTTGAATTATGTTTCCATATTCTTATTTATTCCATTCCTTGATTCATTGTTTCAGGTTCTTTAATTGTTATTGGACTGTATACATCGAAGCACCTGAGCTAAATGTCATTTCCTTCCACCATGAGGGGCTATCAATGAGGGGCATGATATGAGAAAGGAACCTAAAATAGGATAACTTCTCCTATAAGAGTTGAGGGTCGTAGACATTAGTGATGTACCCTGATTGGTCAGAGCCTATTGGTTGGAATTTGGAAGTTATGGAGCGACAGGTGGTGAAGAAGGAGGAAATGGTGATTTCCCTCGGGTTCCAAAGGATGGCCAGGCCACCTGAAGCTCCTTAGACATCTATATCTATGACATTACAACTTATCCATCATTTCACAACCATATTTTCCATAGTTGTGGAGGAGAATTCAGTATCTTTTATCATCATGATTGAGGTTTTTTGTTCATATATCAAGGTATTTAAGCATATTTTATTACTAGGGATGTTAAGGCCTCTTACGTTCCAAGAGATGTATTTCATTGGGAAGGTTGGGGGTGGGAGGATAATTTTTCAGCCATACTCTTTATTCTTCCACAATTTAGGATTTCTCCCAATTCTTGTAAAAGTTGCTGTTGGGGGCCTTCCTTTTCTTTCATCTCTGGGAGCCTTAATAATATCTTCACTTGAATTGTTTTTTATTCCTATAGAAGTAGTTCCAGTGTTCTTACCTTTTTGGGTCATTGTTCCTTTCTCTTAATTTCTCCATTTAATCAAGAAACTTTACAATAATCTTCTTTGTTGGTCTAGTATCGAGTGTTCCTCTTTCCGTTCACATACTACTGCTATGTATTATAGATCTATCTCCTTCATATCCATGACTTCCAGATCTTCCTGCTCTGTCTTTGGGGATTCAGAGGGGATCATTGGTTCATCTTGGTTTTGAGGACAGGGGTCTGGTTTGAGGGGGGAGGGAGCACTAGGGACTGTAAGGTCCTGGTAAATCCCGTAATGGGCACTTTGTTGGGCTTAGACCGATGGATTCTTTCTCTAGTAGGATGGTAAGGGAGTCAATGTTGTTACTGATTCGGGGGCCTTTGCGATTCGGTTGGGTGGGGATTTTCTTTTGGGCTTTTTGTTTATCATGGAATTTTTTAAAACCTGCCTCATAATTGTCCAGGTGGGAAATGGGGGGCTCAGTTTTCTTGTTCAGGTGACATTCCCATAAAAGGTTCCCATGAGCATGGCATTTTCGACAATGAAATCGAATGTGCTCATAATCTAGGGTCTAAATCCAGTCGATGTCTCTATATCTGAGGAAAACTGAGGTTGGCAGATATTTGGATACATCGAGGTAGAAAAATATACGAGAGAAGGAGGAATAACGACCTTGGAGGGTGGATCTTTCATTTCTGACAAAGGAATCAAGAATGTTCCCTATACCCTCTAGGATTTTTGTGTGCTAATACTTCTTTGAGAGTGAGTACAATCTAATACAAACTGGGAATGTAGTGAAATCCTCGTTTTCTGGACTGAAGTTCTCTTTCCAGATCCTCATATATAGGCTGGCATAGTTGAAGATCAAGGGTCCCGCTTGGAAGACCCTTTCTCTATCTTTCGCCAGGTTGAAGATGGTCGTAAAGAATCATTTAGATCCTAGTTTGAGGGTGACCTCTCCTATGGGCTTCCATTTGGTTTTGGTCCACCACGTGAGGGATTTATCACATGGCCAAAGGCCCATAAATTTTCAAATGAGGGCATGGTCCTGCATGTATTGAATATCCTCCCCCAAGAGGGGCGACAAGATTTCATACTACGAAATTTCCTCTACCTACGAAATGCAATACGATTGGATTTTCTTGTCAGCTTTCTGGGTCTGCGGGTTCTGGAATAGGATAGGATCTAAACTTGTCAGGGTTTCCTTAATCTCTTTTGTTTATTCTGTGTCCATTGGGATGTGTGAACTTGTGGATTCATGGGTGCTGGTAGGGGCCTAGGGATGTATAACATCTTAATAAGGAAAATGTTGTAGAACGTCTTAATCTATGAAAGTGACACAACATTGACATAATTAATTTTTCCAATAACTCCACCACGATGTATTTGTTAAACTTCCCTCTCATGTGACTTATTCTAAGGGATGGTATAAGTTCTCAAAATTCTCTTAAATTTGGTCAAAGTTCTCTTTTTAAGAAAAGTTTTGATAACATTTTAGTTTAGCATTAAATCAATTCCCTTCAAGCATCTTCTTACCGAAAAACCATAGAATCAAGTCAAACTTCGTAAAGAGAGGCCTATTGAATATTTTGTTTGGCAGACTACAATGTTGTAATACATGTAAACCAATTGTAAAACCTGCTAATGGAGATTAAAGGACTAATGTCAAACCCGCTTGGATTGTTAGTGAACCTCGTCTCTTACTTGATGCAACTTTCCTATGATCAAATCTAGGGGATAGTCAACCCTAAAAGATTCTTGGGGCGAGTGTCCATTAAGTGATCAGTTTCCATACATAATATACAATGATAATCAATGATTTTATAGAATAGATCTTATGTTTGGTTAGTTTTATGGGTAGCCTCTTACTTAGGTCCAATTCTAAGTAGATTCTTACAAATGAAATTAAATTGTCCTCTTCTTTGCTTTAATCATAACTAATGATCGATATACATAATCTACAATGAGATTAAGTGATTTTATAGAATAGATCTTGTGTTTGGTTAGTTTCATGGGTAGCCTCTTACTAAGATCTAGTTCTAAGAAGATTCTTACAAAGGAAATTAAATTGTCCTCTTATTTCCTTTACTCATAACTAATGATCAATATCTATCTAGTATGGTAGTACTAATGATTCAACTTCGACTACAAAAACAGTCCAGAGAGAATGATATGTAAATCCAAAGAATAGTCATAAATATAAAAGGATAGTCAGTGATTGTCTTTAGCGTTATATTCAGTTGCATCCCAATTTTCCCTTAACACTCAACTTTGAAGATATCTTCAATACATTCATCAATAGGAAAAGAAAAAACATGGCACAACACATTGCATATATCAATAAAAAAGGGCCTACAAGCTCCAACTTCAAATCTGAAGGTTAATGTTTGGGCTGGACCATCTATGTGTTGGTGTGGCATCTTGCAAGGGTAACAAAATCATATTTTATGAATGCTCCACTTTGAATAAGCTCCATGGAATTTGGGTCATATATGAGGAACCTCTACATTATAGTGTGGGAAGCTATTATTTGGTCTTTGAAAGGAGTTAAAATGGAGGAAATGGGATGAAAAATCAACACCTATAAGACAACCTATTGCAATATATGACAACCTCTTAGCATGGAAATGTTTGTCTCTCGCACATTCTCCAAATAGTGTAGGAGACACCAACACATCTAAACTAATAGTGAAATGCTTGCAATGCATTGCCCAAGTTATCAATGATGGTAAAACTAAATAGAAGTTAAGGACCCCTCACTTGAATTTTCATATCTTTTTAGCAAGTTTTTTATTATAATACTTCATGTTTATGAACATATATTTATACAGGAACTATTTATTCTAGTAATGGAAGTAACCACACCCTTTGAAATTGGTATCTCTAATCCTCTTCAACCTCAAACACTCAATCTAGGTTCTACTTTTAACCAAAAATAAGTTGTGTATTGTCTTGGTATTCTCTATTTGCAACTTATTCTCTATTTTACAGTTATAGTCAAGAAAGGACATGCCTAGTTATCTATCTGGTGATCACTACATTCGATTCAACTATAATTATCTTTCCAATTTATATAACCACACAGTCATAAAACTAAGAATTACATGACATGTGAATGAAGAATGGAGAATGAATTCATTGTTTGAAAAAAATCCTTGGGTCATGTACATGCAAGCCATAAAAAAAACTATTGCCAACAATTTTATTGCCAGTCTACACAAAAATCATTTCCGATCTTGAATTCATGTCAAATAAAACCAATGCTAAAGACAACCCAATGACCTAATCAAATGTACTAATTCCACACTAAATGTGTCTCCGTTTTGAGGGTTTCAACACTGGTTCATTGCATAGTTAACAGTTCCTTTCTATGAATGATGTTGTTACTATTAACATAAGACTGCTTGAGGATTGAAGTGCTCATTTAATGAAATCTTTGTGGTCTTTCTATGGTAACACATACACAATCATACATATCTTAAACTCATAGTCTACATTGCCGACATATTAGCTATTATTTTCACTACTCAGATTAATATTCTTTGTGCCCTTAAGCTATGAAAACTTAATGGTTAATACTCTTAGTGTTTACTTGGAAAATCTATGTGACAATTAATGTCATAAATAAACCTAAGATGTTTTATGGCACTTGTTGCATTGTCTTCTTTAACATAATTGATTTTAAATTTGTCCATAGATAAATTAATGGGTAAGACTGAGGAATCACTCAATAAATATGTGGAAACGAATATCTTCTTTGCACATAAATTTCACCCCTTTAATATGTATGTTTTGATCTTTAATGTTATTTCTGAGCGCTTTTAGTTCATGATGATGTGAAGTAACATGTGGTATAACAATTATCTTATTGTCACCCAAATTAATTTCAATGCATGTAACGACACTTGACTTAGGGTTACTTAAGTAAAACAATTTAAAATAAAAAAAGTCAAATTCCACTAACTGTAAGGTATGTAACTTATTATAATATGCAGAAACATCAATATTCAACACATATCAATGGAACAATCGAATATTGAGAAGAGAAACACCAGAAATGATACCTTATTCTAGAAAGAAATGTTCACTTGCCTCTTTGAGGGGGAAACCTTCAACATAGTAGAGATCTACGACAATAATTCTCAAGACGAAAACTTCTCATGCCTCCTACTCTTAATTTCTCTTGTACATGTCAATGTGACAAAGCAAAACAATATGAAATTTGAATTTTTTTTATTAAAAATATCTAGAAAATATTTATATAAAGTTGTAGAGACCAAATTATATTTCTATTATATAGAGAAAGTGTTGTCACATCAAAAGATTGAGGGATCCTTAACCTAAAGGAAACAGGGTCCCTTCCTAAACTAAAAAAACATGATCAGACCCAATGTTAATCATTGGGAGAAGGGGTGTTCTCCTCCTTCTCCAGGACCAATTCTACATTTTTTGCCTCTTAATGGGAAACATTTATAGTGAAATACACCATTTCCCTCTACATATATCATATATGGTGTATTATCTCATTTCCGCTAAGACCATCCCACATTTTCAACATTTAAGCACCACATGATATAAGTGGTGCTAGTGGATTTTGGTATTTTGAGGGGCTAACTACTCTTAAAAGATGGTGCAGAGTAAAATAGAACATTAAAACAAATTGTAGGAAATAATTGTTGTAAACAGGAAAATCATTGGTTTATGAGACCTTCATATCTGCTCTAGGTTCAAAAGTAAGAATATTTGGAATAAAATCCAAGTCGGGACCTCTGTTTGGACGTCTAGGAAGCCATTTCCATATATTTGTACTTAGATTATAAACAATTACGTCATTAACATTTCTTATGTACACCATGTCTCTCATTCCCTCAAAACCAAATTTGAAACTTTCAAAATTGGAGCCTTCCTTTCTCTTTAAATCTTCCAAAAAATATGGTGGCATCCTTGCAATCTCTCTAACCTCTAAGTTGTTTAATCCCAATCATCATTCATGCCATGCAAAGAAAAATAATACTCCATTTGACTAACCCAACCCATGGGATCCGAGGCATCAAATTTATTGAGCTAAAAAAAATCTTTTATTTCATGTGTTTATGCTTCCTCGACTATGGATATATGTGTTGAACAATATATCATTGTAGTCTTAAGACGTCGGACCACGTCTCTACCATGAAAAAAATTAACCCACAATTATTGCCAAGGAAAGTTCTCTGATACCACTTGTAAGATGTAATATAATATGCAGAAACATGAACATTTAGCAGATATTAATGGAACAATAAAATATTAAGAGCAACACCATAAATGATGCCTTTATTCCAGAAATCAATGTTCACTTGATTCTTCGAGGGGGTGGCCTCCAACAAAGTATAGCTCTATTACAATAATTCTCAAGACAAAAACGTAGCATGCCTCTTGCTCTTATTTAAACTAATTCTATCTTCTAAAGGATATTCTAGAGGAAGATCTTTCTAGAAGCAAAAGATTATCTTAGGTATTCTACCTTTATTACATGGAAAATATATTATTCTACCTAAGGAGGTTAGGTCCCTAACACCAACGTGGTATCCTGTGACTAATTTGAAGAACATGACAAATCTAAGGCATCTTCGGGTAACAAGAAATGTGAACTTAGGATGAGCTCCCAAATGTCCTTCAAAATTTCGTAAGAATGTAAGAGTTGGAAGAATGAGTGTGCCTCTACATCTTGATTGTGGATTCAACATCAATATTGAGTAACAAGTTTGTATTCGATATCATGTAGCATGTTCAATGCCAAGGCTCATTCCCATAAATCTTTGAAAGAAATACATGTAAAAAATTGGAAATGCAGGGGGAAACCGAAAATCAATGGGTGAAATCAATGCCATAAAGCCTTGATTCGAGGAAACATGAATGAAATAGTTTCCATAAATCCATGATTCAAGGATATGTAGGAGAAATAATTCAAAAAACACCATGGTTTAGGAAATCTAGGAAATTCATTGCCGAAAAAATATTCTTTCTAAAAAATTGAGGTGAATTGGAAATTTGGTCATGAAATTAGGAGGGCAAATCCTCTTTCCATTGATTTTCTTTCTATTTTATCGGGGGTGAATAATCTACCATAGATATTTTTTAGTTTAATATGTGGGCTAAAAATTATGTTTTTCTCCTTGTGTATATAAAGAAGGTAGATGGAGTTGGAGTTTGATCTTTGGATATGTATCAATCGCTATACGTACAACTCCAAAATCATAAGGTATGCCTTTTTCTCTCTTAGTATAAATAGGAATAAATTTGTTAGATCTAGGGAGAACCTTGTGGTGGCCTATATCCTATAATTTGTCTTACATCATGAGTAGATATAAGGGAGTGCGGGGATTTTATGTTGAAAAACAATTTTTTTATCCTCCCTAACAACCAAAAACACACACAATTTTAGGAGAAATGGAATTTTTATATACTCATCTAAAATGCACATGCATTTTGAAGATCTTGTATGCTTTTTACTAATCTAAAACATGCACTCATTTTTGAGTAAATATATTTTAAAAATGCCCTAGCCCTTAAATGAGCTACACAACAAAAATTTTAAAACTGGTTTTCAATAATAATTTAATGGTAATTTATTGTTTCAAAATTGTGTAAAAAAAATAAAAATGATTTGGACTATTTGCAAAATAATTGTTAAGGTGGTTTATGAAAATCCATCCTATTAATTTTTCTTGTACATGTCAATGTGACAAAGAAAAACAATATAAAATTAAACAAAAATATTGAAAATATCTAGAAAATAATTATATAAAATAGAGAAAGTGTTTTTACATCAAAACATTGAGGGAGCCTTACCCTAAAGGAAACCTGGTCACTTCCTAAAGTGAAAAAGCATGATAAGACCCAATGTTAATCATTTCACTTCCTAAACTGAAAAAACATGATAGAACTCAATGTTAATCATTGTGAGAAGGGGTGTTCTCCTCCTCCATTAGCAATTCTACATTTTTTTGCCTATTAATTGACAACACTTATAGTGAAATACACCATTTCCCTCTACATATTTAGTGAATTATCTCATTTCCACTAAGACCATCCCACATTTTCAGTGTTTAGCACATGATATATGAAAAAACAATTTAAACCAATGATATGTTTAAAATGTTTATACTTGATAGCTAGAATAAATTGTAGGAAACAATTGTTGTAAAGAAAAAAATCATTGATTTATCTAATCAAAAGTAAAAATAGTTAGAAGAAATGGTAAGAAATAATTGTTGTAAACGAGAAAATCATTGATTTATCAGACCTTCATATCTGGTCTAAGTTCAAAAGTAAAAATATCTGGAATAAAATCCAAGTTGGGACCTCTATCTGAACTTCTAGGAAGCCATTTTCATATATTTGTACTTAAATTATAAACAAGCACCTCATTAACATTTCTGATGTACACCATGTCTCTCATATCTGGAATAAAATCCAAGTTGGGACCTCTATCTGAACTTCTAGGAAGCCATTTCCATATATTTGTACTTAAATTATAAACAAGCACCTCATTAACATTTCTGATGTACACCATGTCTCTCATTCCCTCGAAACCAAACCTGAAACTTTCAAAACTGGAGCCTTCCTTTCTCTTTAAATCTTCCGAAACAGATGGTGGCATCCTTGCAATCTCTCTAACCTCTAAGTTGTTTAGACCCAGTCTAGGCTTCTCTAACTCCCATATAATAACAACATCGGGTTTGCTTGTAGCTAGAAGCACTCGTGAACCACAAGTGAGCAGGACATTATAAGACTCACCCTGTAAATGTAACGGCAACGGCACGAAAATGGATGTCCCATTTTGGACGCTGAAAGCTACAATGCAGCGCGTGAAAGAATCTACTTCGATACCAAGACAGTACAAGAAATCCTTGAAAATAACAATCCTCGCCCCGAAAAACCACAAATTCCGTGGTAGGTGTCCCGTCGTAATCCATGACTTCGGACACGAGTCATATATTTCTACTCTCTGTTCGTTCCCCGACATTGTCACCGCTATCAGTTTATATGTCTCTCCATTGTGGCCTTGGCCCTCCACTGCCACAATGGTCATGGCCTTAATAGTAGTGAATGTGTTTATTCTTGGAAGTTCTAATGACTTTCCTGTAAGAGGATTGGAGACTGTGTGGGCGGATATAAAACTGGACGTTAAGAAAATGCCTGCGGCCGATCTGTGGATCTGTAATTCGTATTCATTCTTTAAGAAGTCAAAGGAGAATCTTTTCCAGGTGTTTGTGAAGAAGTTGTAAGCCATACAACTAACTAATTTCGGGTCCTAGCAGAAAACAAGCCAGGGTTTCCTGTTGGGAGGTGCCGCGAGCCAATCATTAGTTACGAATTTTGTGGATGAAATGAGGGCATTCCATTCTTTACAGAGACCGCGATATCTACAGAAGCTGTCTGCTGGAAAATATGACAACGCCTCCTCCTTCAGATCGTCGGGCAATTCAGAAAACCAAGTTGAGCACTCCATTTTAAGTGACCAGAAAATTTTGATTTTTATATAACTTGACTGTCTCTAACAATATAAGAATTTCAGGTCTCCACTTAATTCTCAGGTCAAGAATTTCAGGTCTCGGGTTAATTCTCAGGTCAGGTCTCCACTTAATTCTCAGGTCAGGTCTCAGGTTAATTCTCAGGTCAGGTCTGCAAACGAGAATGAGAGGATGGTTGTGGTTTATGTCGTTATGAAAATTGCTCGTTATGAAAATTGCCGACCTTTCATTGTTCCAAATATTTATTTATAATTTTCTTATTAGTTCCTGCCTGCTACAAGGGACTATAGTTTTCACACAACGGTCAACAATAGCTGACCACATATTAACTAGTGAGCACATTAGTTGGTGTATTTTGTAGGTCAGATATCATATTACACACTTTAACTCTTATTTGTATTTCTATATTATCTTGATTTATTTTTAAAAAATAATTTATTTTCTTATTTATTAAATATTATAGATTGTATATTTGATTGGTTTCTAGCAGGTTGATGTGTTATTGTTGTCTTGGTGTATGTCATTTTTTTTAAGGAATTGTCTTGATTAAAAAAAATAAATTTGCAACACATAATCTTATTATGGTTGCTATGCGCTTCCTAGTGAATATGCATGAACAAGGAGCCATGCATACAAGTTACCGCCTTTCACTTTACTTCTGAAATACCTCTTGCTTGATAGATGAAGCCACTAGCCAGACCGAATATTCATGGCATTATGTGTATTGTCTGCTACTTTCCACATTCATTCATATTTCATTATGTATGATTTTTTTAGTCTCTGTATGATAAAATGCGTACAGTTTCATATTATTTATGATACAAGCAAAATACAAAAGGTTCCAACTAATCTTATCTCTCAACCTTATATCAATCATATCAGCATTCTAGCAATCGATATTTTATATGCTCTCCCATGACGAACGACTTGTTCTAGACTTTGACATTCGCCCATTTGGTTGTTACGACTACCATCTAGGACTTCAATGAACCCTATGACTATCAATTGTCCTCGCAAGAAGGAAAACATGGAAAGCACACAAGAAGAAAAACAAGAAAACCATTTTATACAAGTTCAGTCAAGCTTTAAGAAATGACATCCTTGCGATGGCCTAAAGACAGGGACTTGCTTCTATGCAGATAATCTTGTTATGTGCTTTCCATAGCAGGGACATTAAGTTTTGAGTGACTTGCATAATTTCTTATGCACAGCTCCCAAGGCACTGAAATAAAATTTACACTATATTTTTCTTGGGTTTTCCTTGGGTTACGCCTACATCTCGCATCGCAGCCAGGGAGTGGAAGTGGTATGCAATTAATGCCATCGTCAGGAAGCAGGGGGTGTTCGCATGTCATTAATGGAATTGTCAGGGACAGAACAGGTGGTCGGGCTCCTATGATCAACTTAGGCAGGTGGAGAGTTCTTGCATTCATGTTTCATGTCTGAGTTCCTACTTCTACATCTTAGCTCGTCGACTTTCTGTAAAATTGCTATCATACCTTCTCGACTTGCTGCAAAATTGTTATCTTAACTTGTCAGCTTCATGCAAAATTGTGAAACATATCAAGTTATCAACGAACTGACAGGAGGCTTCATGACAGGTGCACTTTAAATTCTTTCTTGGTTGTTTGGTTGTTTTTGATGTCTGGTTTGTTTCTTGGTTGTTTGGTTGTTTTTCATGTCTGGTTCGTTTCGACTGAATCTTCCATAGGATTATGACTTAGGTAGAATCCTCCCTGAAAGAATGTTGGAAACGGGCCAATCTAACTGGAGATTGTCCCATTGCTCGATGGTTATGGGAAATAGCTACAAAAATCCAACCCCATAGTCCCTGTTGTGACATAATCCAATCCCACATTCCGCATGCTAGACGATTCTCGTCTCTGTTCGAAAAATCTGTCAGACTGTCCCCAAATACATATGTCATAAAAGCACAACCAAAAGATGAGGAAAGACGCAAAAAAAAGATATGAAAACCATTATGGCCATTATCTTGATTCTACCAGTTATGGCATATCCGAGCTTGTCATAAGAATTCTCAAATTCTCATGTATTAAATTGAATCCACTGAAATTTTCTCTCAAATGGTCCTGGTCTGGGGGAAAGTACAAACCATAGCTTTTGGCCTAAGCATATTCACTGAATGAATGAGCACAACCTCTTTGAGCCTCCAATTGCTCCAAATAGGTAGCGCCTTCGATGCCTCTATGATTCCAGAAATGACAGAAAAAAGTTTAGAGTTCCAGTTGACTTATAAGGTTATGGTCTTTCCCATTAGGCTCTTTACGAAGATTTGCATCTTGTTCGCTGCCAACAATTTCTCCATGACAACTATGGACTAAACACTTAATACATTTCTTTTGAGGCTTTTGTAGTCCGTTTCTAGGGTTTCAACCCTAGGTTTTTGTGGGAAAAAGCAATCCATTTCGAGATAAGGATGATTGTAATGATGTTTGTGATCAATATTCAGAGTCTGTCTTTCAACATCCACTTCTACTCTGCTTGTTGATAGATTCTATGAAACCAACTTCCTGTCTGCTTTGGATCCATCTCCTTAGATCCATTCTATTTATCTTGATGAATATCTCTGATTTTCTCTTTCGGTTGCCCTGGCTGTCCCGGAGAAAGATCTGTGTGGAGCTGGTTATGAGGTTGTTCTGCGACTACTGAGTTTGTCTGATTTATATTTGACACTCTTTTCAAGTTCAAATTCATCATTCACCATTGCATTTTTTAGACGCTGTCCAACTTCACATGGGTCGTCCACATTTATCATTTCTGAACCTGTTTCAACGATATCCTCAACAATTAACTTTTTTGTACTAATTTCATATTTCATGATTTCTGAACCTTTTTCAACGATATTTTCATTCTCAGTAGTTAACTTTTATGTACTAATTTCAATGATATGTGCATTCTCAATAGTTGAATTTTCTATACTAATTTCATATTTAGTTGCTCCTAATAGTTGATTATTACAATTCATTTTATCAACTGGCATATTCAACTAGACTTGATCACATTGCATTCTCCAGTTGGATTTCCAGAATCATTAGTACTCTTTCTAGCTTCTCTTCCAGATGCTGGGATACTCTCTTTCATTATTGTTGGAAAATACAGCCTTCTTTACTAGCAGGTACAACATAACATCAAACACACATTTGGAATCTAAGTAGTCATATCGTCAAAAAATAGGTACTGATCTAAATCCCTTGTTTACTTGCAATGCCAAACTTGAGGACAATTGAGAGCCCCAAAATTTTACTATCAAAACTTGAACTAATCAATGCACTCCTCCTTACCTGTGTGTTTGATTGCCATCGAAAACAAGGACTGGTCAAAATATGGATATGCCACTAGCATGTTTTCATCCAAAAATTGTTGATGTGAAGCTGGAGATTCTTTTCCATGGAGAGAAATCCATTTCTGGTTTCCTATCACCACTTCTACCTCGATAGCTCTTCCCAAGCCTTCTACCAATGGGATAAAGAAGGATGACGAGAGGGGGTATCCCTGACAGATACCTATAAAAGGGGAGAAGGTAGGGGAGGGGGAGCCATTAACCAACATAGAAAATAAGGCCATGGAGAGTAAAGAGTGAATCCATTGTATCCAAATTTCGTTGAAACCAAACGCAGCTAGAATGATGAGAATTTAATTCCAGTTCAGAATGTCAAATGATTTGGAGAGGTCTAATTTGATGAGAATTCTGAGATTCTTGGAGGAATGGAGAGAGTGGATAAGTTCATGCGTTAGGATGATACGGTCTATGATTTGTCTTCCTTCCACATATCATATCTTCTTTGGAGAAGTGAGAGAGGGGAGGAGGGTTTCAGTCTGTTCGCAATGAGTTTAGAAATGAGTTTGTAGATGACATTGCAGAGAGCGATGGGGTGGAAATTATGGGGGGTTTCTACCTTTTCCTATTTATGGATAAGAGTGAGGAAGGTGGCATTGAATGATGGGAGGAATTTTTTGAATTTTCTGGAGTCTTTCACTACTTCCTAAACTTCATTTTTTGTTACCGGCCAATAGGCTTGGTAGAAGTTCATTGTGAATCTGGTCGATCCTGGAGATATCCATTTTAACATATTCCATATCACTTGCTCTACATATTCCATTGTAATTGGCCTCATCAAGGTGTCATTTTGGTTTTTATTTATCAATTTAGTAATATGCTAAGTAATCCTTTTGATGGCGGCCATTTGATGCAACTGTGGTTCTTACATAAGAGTTTTGTATTATTGTAGGAGATTTGATTGGATGTCTTGATGGTTGTTGACTTTATTTCCTTATTGATCTTTTATAAAGACAATTATTTTCTGGTGTCTCCTCTGGATCATCGAGTTGTGGAAAAAATTTGTGTTTCTCTCACCTTCTTGAAGCCACTGGATTCTTGATTTTTGTCTCCATAAAATTTCCTCTTTCTTTCCTTTGGTTTCTATATGATCCATGAGAGATATTTCTTCCTCTACTATCTCTAAAGAGTGCCCATAGGCAATCATATGTTGTTGGTTTTGTTTCATTCTTGCTTGAAGTTGGTTTTTGTCTTGAATTATGTTTCCATATTCTTATTTATTCCATTCCTTGATTCATTGTTTCAGGTTCTTTAATTGTTATTGGACTCTATACATCGAAGCACCTGAGCTAAATGTCGTTTCCTTCCACCATGAGGGGCTATCAATGAGGGGCATGATATGAGAACGAAACTTAAAATAGTATAGCTTTTCCTATAAGAGTTGAGGATCATAGACATTAGTGATGTACCCTGATTGGTCAGAGCCTATTGGTTGGAATTTGGAAGTTATGGAGCGACAAGTGGTGAAGAAAGAGGAAAGGGTGATTTCCCTCAGGTTCCAAAGGGTGACCAGGCCACCTGAAGCTCCTTAGACATATATATCTATGATATTACAACTTATCCATCATTTCACAACCATATTTTCCATAGTTGTGGAGGAGAATTCAGTATCTTATATCATCATGATTGAGGTTTTTTGTTCATATATAAAGGAATTTAAGCATATTTTATTACTATGGATGTTAAGGCCTCTTACATTCCAAGAGATGTATTTCATTTCGAAGGTTGGGGGTGGGAGGATAATTTTTCATCCATACTCTTTATTCTTCCACAATTTAGGATTTCTCCCAATTCTTGTAAAAGTTGCTTGTTCAGGCCCTTCCTTTTCTTTCATCTCTGGGAGCCTTAATAATATCTTCACTTGAATTGTTTTTTATTCCTATAGAAGTAGTTCCATTGTTCTTACCTTTTTGTGTAGTGTCCCCAAGTCTGAGCCCTGATGTAAACCATGATCTAAAAGAGATTGTAAATATGTGTTATAGGTTGGTGAGCCAAGTTTTGTATAAGCCAGTAGGCTTATGTGTTTGATTAGGCTAGAGACCCTAAGGATTGAAGGCCAAGGGCCTGGATTTTGCATCTGTATATATATGTAGCACATCAATAAAATATAAAAACCACCAGGTGCAGACCAACCACGATGAATGAGTGATGGGGGACTGAGCATCCATAGAGTGGGCAAGGAACTAGGGGCTGGAAGGTGGGAAAGGGGCTGCGTGATGAGCCTAGGGGCTTAAGCCTGGGAAATAATATTTTAATATTATTTTAAAAGAGACATGTGCATTTCCGTGTATCGTAAGTTCCTGCCAAGGGAGGGAACATGCAAAGGGGATGTACGTTGTGGTACGCATGCAGTTCCCAGGGTGACAAGTGTCAACCCTGGTGCATGCAAATATAATCGCCAAGATGAACCGTGGGAGGGGATCTTCTCTCCATTGGAACCCGAACCTCTGAGCGTGGAACCAGTACGACCTCTGCCAGATTACCCTAGTTCATCTCTGAGAGCCGTAAAGCCTGTGTTTGTCCTGAAGAAACCATGTACACCCTATCCAGAGCTATGAGTCTGTGTTTGTTGTAGGCAAAACCCGGGAGTGCATTTCCGAACAGGAACCCTGTGTTGAACTCGAGTGGAAGAATCCTTGGTTGTTCGGGAAAAGTTGATCTAGCCTGTGCGTGGAGCCCTGTTCTGAAATCATGACTGTGAGATCATCCTGTGACTGCTGAACCGTTTTAGGAAGCCTTGGTCTGTGTTTCCCGTGGGTGGTTGTGACCATGCACTATTGGACTGCATGAGGCTTGTTGGCCTGTGAGAGACTCCTCTAGGTGAGAGAGTGCACAGAGGGAGAAGAGAACTCCTGGAAGGAACCCTGTAGCTTCCATAGAGCCCGGAGACTTCCGGTCCGGTCTATTCCTGTAACCCAAGGTAAGGGAGACTGACAACCGAAGGATTGTCTAGGTGATAGAGAAGGTGCACTCTCCTGGGGTGGAAGAGGCATGTGGGGAATGAGGGTCTGTGGGCAGTGAGCGAGGGAGATTCCTGGGATAGATTTCTTCCTGGTGGTTGTGTATGTGCTATCTTCCCTGTAACTTCAGCCTAGCCTAGGATTCCTTGCCTTGGGGTGGAGCTCGGTCCCAACTCAGGGGTGACCCACTGTTGAGCTGATGAACAGTGTGGTCTAAGGTTGGGAGGTTCGTGGAAGGCCTGCATTTGGTTGGTGGATTCCACCATTGATAAAGATAAGTATCTGACTATGTTCTTTCACATTTTGGCATGACTGTGCTGTATATATTATCATGCTTTCTGCTGTGTAAATGAATTAATGTTTAATGCTATGGCTTGTTTAATTGTAAGCAATAACTTATATATTTTACTCTGAGAATTATGTGTGTTAATTGTTTAAATGCATGTGCTTATAATGTATGTACGAATTATGTATAAAATTCATGTATAGAATGGTAACTGAGAGGTTTGAAAACCTCGGTAGTGTAAAAGGGTACGCTACAAAGTGATATCAGAGCGAAGGTTTCGACACTGAGCCTAGATGGGCTAGTTGAGTGGTCTTCGGACCGAGGGTGAGAGGAGAAATTGTGTTTGGAGGACAAATTTCGGACCCTGGTATGGCCCGAAGTGTATAGGATTTACTTAACCATGCCTATAAGCTCAGGAGGTATAGCGGTGCTATGAAACCGTAGCTGGTGTGGTCTATGGCCACGGGGAGACAGGTCTCTACACCAATGGTGTTAGAACCATAGGATTTGTTCGGGAGGGAGGGTGAACACTTGTAACCGTCAAATCTGGAGAATGTGCACAAGGTTTAAAGCCTTTGGAGACTGCACAGGAGGTTACTGCCACACCCGGAGTTTAAACTCGGGAGGATCGTGAGTCGTAAGATCATTGTGGGATTACCTGTCAACCGTCCGAGTGACATAAGTTGCACATGGTTTAAGTCCTCATGGGTAGAGGAGAAGTCCCGGAGAGGCAACGGGATATTGGAGTAATCGGGGTTTTAGAAGTCAAGAGAACCGAGACCTTGTGAGTCTTGAAACACCGAAGAAATCATAGCCATAGGATCTCAAGGAGGACACGTGTCAGAATCCTGGAGAGAGTCAGAACTCGAAGAATCGGAGTTCTCTAGCACATAGAAATCTTGTCACACGGAATCGCGATCCACGATTTCGCAACAAGATCTGGACCATTCATATTAGGGGACACGTGGTAGAGACCTGCCATCGAGGGAAGTCCTGACAAGGAGTAAGTCCATCGGTGTTTGAAGTTCATCGGGAGATTGGGAACCCCAGTGACAAGTGAGCCATACACTTTGAAACTTCGAACCCCGAAACCCTGGCGAGAGCTTTGAGTATGGTCACGGAGTAGAGGTCACGTGGACCTGGACTTAACCACGAAGGGTTAAAGATAAAGGTGCGTCAGCATATCGGGAATCGGGATATTGGGGATCCCGTGAGCATATGCGCTTTGACATTGAAACTGTCGAAACCCCGACGGGGTAAGGTGGAGGTCATATAGTATGGTCATGTGGACCAGAGGCTGAGCCAGGAGGGCTAGCCAGTGTAAAAGCAAATCGGGAATCTGAGGATCGGGGGTTGTGAAGGCATGTGCAACGCGACATCACAAATCCCGAAACCCCGATAGGAGGATTGATCACGGTCATGGGCAGTGATCATATGGTGGAAGTTTAGCTAGGGGAGGGGCTAGCGCACGAAGAGCTCATTGAGAAATTAGAACCCAAAACCCCTACGGGAAGTTGACTGCGGTCATATGGAGGTTGGTCGTATGGTGAGGATATAGCCCGGAGGGATAGCATGGACGGAGTCCATCGAAAATCGGGAAATCAGGGATTCCGATGTCAAAAGTTTTGGCACATTTCGGTTCGGGAAACCCCGAACCCTGATAAGGGAAAAGGCCGGGGTCACGAGTCAGCGGTCACATGGTGTAGGGCCCATAGTAGGGGCTAACGCGTAAAGGTAGCGCATTGAGAAATTGGAAATCGGGGATTCAAACCACCATAACGCTGTCGGTTTCAAAATCCCAATAAAGGTAACCCCGATAGAAGGAAGGGAAACCTTGAAGATCTCTTGTGGGAGGAAAATTTCCCGATAGGGAAATAGGAGAATTTCGAGAAACCCGACAAACACAGAGCTAGACAGAGCTCAGAAAACTTGTGAAGTTGAAATGTCTTTCGTTCTTGTTCGTAATAGTTATAAACGTTGTGGATTATTCATGAAGTTTAATGGCTTGACAATTTTGAATTGGATTGCACAGTGCGTGTTCATAATACAACAGAGGCCAAAACTCCAGTTAATCAATGCCGAGCATGGAGTGGGGAAGAGTGCAAATTACCCCTGAAATGGAAGACGAACGGGAAGGAAAGGATGTTAACCTAGGAGTCGAAGGATCGAACTTTAATGGGCATGGAAAAGAGAGGTATAAGGAAGGACATATGATGAAAATCATTGAAGGGCTGCAAAGAGAGGCCAAGGAGCGCCGAGATGATAGACGAAAGCTCATGAAAGTTAGGGACTGACAAGGTGCATTAAACTTAAAAATTTGGAAGAGTCTAGAAAGAATAGAGAAGAAACTTGAGAAGGGAAGAGACTCATATACGACAGAGAGTCGCAGAACCCATGGAAGAAGAAGCAGATCAAGGAGTGGTAGCCGAAATCACAGTCGCTCCCAAAAACATTCGGACAGGAAGACACACAGTAGTTCAAGCCCATCACCTACGAGAAAACATCGAAAATCTGGAAGGGAGGAATTGCAAGGAGAGATGAACAAAATTAAGCCTCCAACATTCGATGGAGAACATAAGAAGGAGGAAGATGCCAAGACTTGGTTGCTGGGTATGAAGAAATACTTCCAGCTGCAAAATTATTCTGCCCATGCAGAGGGAAGAATTGCAATGTACCAACTGAAAGGAAAATCCTCCATGTGGTCGGATCAGCTTGTGCAGGTGCAGCACATCAGAGAGAAAGAGGTCACTTGGAAGGAGTTTAAGAGGTATTTCGAGAAGAAATACCTTCGGGTGAAAT
>JASDQU010107438.1:115323-126499 GCA_032191745.1 Picea mariana | reverse complement strand
GTTAGAATTCCATTATTACAAGCCATAAAAAATATACCTATTTATGCTAGAGATGGTAAGGAATTATGTTTAAAGAAACCAATAAGGAAAAGGAAAGACCCTCCAATAGTTCAAGTGATTGGTTATTTAGTTGATTTGATGCTTGCAAAGATTCTCACTAATAAGTACATAGATCTAGGAAGTCCCATTGTAGATGTTTGTATTAATAACATTTGTATCCCTAATACCTTGATTGATTTGGGAGATTCCATAAATGTCATGAACAAGGAGACAATGCAAAATCTTAAGTTGAATAACCTTCGACAAACCCCTACTATTCGCCAATTAGTTGATCAATCCATTGTCCAACCTGAAGATATTTTAGAAAATGTAGTAATCTTTTTAGATTCTTGGAAATATCTAGCAGATTTCATGGTTCAATAACCCAATTCAAATATTGGGGGTTACCCCTTGATTTTAGGAAGGATCTGCTTGGTCATTGTCAATGCCTTTATTGGATGTAGATATGGAGATATAACTATTTCCCATGGAAATTATACAAAGAAACTCACACTATATCCTCCTTAAAACCAAGTTTTTCCCATGAAACACCCATGTGGGCCAGGAATGAAGATAGTGATGATGACAATATATTATGAATATGATGGAAGAAACATGTTATTTCTCTTCCATTCAGAACTAATTCCAATCTATATTAGATTATCTTTACACCACATCTGAAACAAATAACATGCTAATAGATTTTTTTCCAGAAAAAACACTCAACATAAATCCTCAATTAGAAGCATCACAAAAACAAAGGTTGATTGAGTTGTTACAATTGCATGCTAAATCATTTGCATGGGATTATAAAGATATGAAAGGAAGTCACCCCAGTTTATGCACTCATCATATATATGTGTAGGATGATTTTTGACCAACTAGACAACCTCAACGATGGATGAATCTTTCACTACGTGAAATAATGAAGTCCAAGTTGTAAAAAATATTAAATGTGACCCTAATTTATCCTATTTTTGATAGCAAGTGGGTTTCACCCTTTGTCATCATCCCAAAGAAAAATAGAAAATGGAGAGTTTGCGTAGATTACAAAGAAATGATCAATAAAGCCACCTCCAAGGATCACTTTCCTTTGTCGTTCATTAATCAAGTCTTATAAACTTTAGAAGGAAATAAATATTTCTCTTTTATATGGATTCAATGGGTATAATCAAATTCAACTAGCCCCTAAAGATCAAGACAAAACTACATTCACTTGCCCTTGGGGTGCTCTTGCGTATTGGGTACTACCTTTTGGATTACGCAATGCCTCTACTACATTCCAAAGGGTCGTGCTTGGGATCTTTGTTGACATGATCTATGACTATGTTGAAGTATACATGGATGAATTCACTGTATATGGGAACACATTTGATGAAGCTATGAATAACCTTGAAAGAGTCCTTATAAGATTCCAGGAAACAAATTTATTCCTTAATCACAAAAAATGTCATATACTACTTATGTAGGGAATTGTTGTAGGACATCATACATCTCCCAAAGGTATCCAAACCGACCTTGCAAAAATTGAAGTGATTACCAAACTTCTAATCCCAACAACTCAAAAAGATGTATGTAATTTCTTAGGCCATGTAGGATATTATCGTTGATTCATGGAAAATTTTACTAAGATTGCATTAATATTATTCACATTACTTTGGAAAGTTACAAAGTTTTTTTGGACTTATTTATGTTATACTTGTTTTAAAACATTGAAAGAAACTATATCTATAGCACTAGTATTAAGAGGGACATATTGGTTCTTGCCATTCCATATGTCAACAAACGCTTCAGATACAACTATTAGAGTCGTTCTTGGACAAGATAGGAGTAAAAACTGTATGCTATTTACTTCATTAGTAAAATATTACTCCTGCAGAATTCAATTATATGGTAATAGAGATAGGATTTCTTTCTGTTGTCCATGGAATCAATAAATTTCATCATTACATTATTGGTTACCTGGTATTTCTGCACACTGATCATGCTGACATTCAATATCTTATGAACAAACCAATCACGAATGATAGGGTGATTGTTGGAAAATTTATTGTCATTGATGTCAACCTTAGAACAATCGCTAAAGCAAATCCTAGAAGCCCCTAAAAGTGACGTTGATGTGTCCACTTGAAGAATCCTGTAAGAGCCTTGAAATAAATGTAAATAACTCCAAAGTGGTCCCCTTGTGGTGTAGATTTTAAGCATGGCCCTCACGGGATGAGACAACATGTGGTTGTTTCCACATGACCACTTTGATTTGTACACAAATGGAGCTCACAAGATGTCCAAGATAAATATTGCAATATGAAGATTATTGAAAGTATTGATTTTTGGTCAATTTGGATACCCTATATTTGAGGGAATTTTTACCCTACATAACTAAATCATATGGAATCACAAGTTACATGGTTGAAAATCTTATTTCGAGAACTTTCCAATGGTATATGGAAGTCTCTCTAACTCCCTAGGAATGAGGAGGTATGGGTTTTTACATCCGATAACTCCGCTAGAAAATTGAGGTCGGCTCAACTAATTTTTGGGGACATAATTACTATAAATACAAGATCGAATTTCACATTTTTAGTGGAACCAACCAAGAGATGAATTCCTTGTGCGCTCAAGGAGTTGGGGTGTATTTCTGGTGTGCGAGAGAAGTCTAAGTGATTCTCTTAAGATCTTTCTTATTCTCAAGGTATGCTATAAGGTTGTGATGTTGACATGAAGTTGTGATGCTGATGTATGTTCTGCTATGAGGTTGTGATGTTGACATGAGTGTATTTTTTCGTTAGCATATGTTGTCATGAATGGATGTTTTCATCAGTGATTACATTTTTGGAATGATGTTATGAGGCTTGCTAGGGTTTGAAGGATTGTCTACAGAATTAAGCATGCAGGTGAAGACATAAGTACTTTGTGTATGAACATCTTGGATTGGTGATATATTATTGAGTTGGTGCTCAGTTGATAATATTGGTGTATTCATTCAGTAGGTTGGTTCCTGTGCATTAGGGAGTGGGTTTTTCCTTCCAGTTGAAGCTGGTAAAGCCAAGGGGTCGGTGCCTCCTTCCAATCAGTGTTGGTAAATCAGGGAGTTGGAACTTCCTTCAGGTTGGTCCCTGTAAATCAAGGGTTTGGCATCTCCTTTTAGTTAGTGTTGGAGAATATTGGAAGTCGATGCTTCCTATGAATGTAATATTAACATGATATAAACAAAAAATTCTATGTTTTTCTCCCATTTGGGTTTCCACGTAAAAATCATTGTGTTTTGTGTATGTTGTTTTTTTGAATGACATTATTAATGGTTAAGTTTTACATAGTGTGATTAGAGTTAAAAATGGTAAAAAGTGATCAGTACTAATTCATCCCCCCCTCTGAGTATTGGTGAATATTCTAACAATTGGTATCAGAGCAGGTTCCTTCATGAACAATCTAACCACTAAAAGGTAGATCATGGACAAGCAAGAAGAATTTACCAAAAATGGAACACCATTGTTTGATGGGAAAAATCATGCTTTTTGGAGCATAAGAATGAGAGATTTTTTGTAGGCACAAGGATTTGATGTTTGACAAGCTATAGTAAATGGATACACTGCACCAAATTCTCCCCCAACGGATAATGCTGGGAAAAGGATCAATGAATACAATTCAAAGGCTATGAATTCCATTCTAAGTGGTTTAATAGGTTCAAAATTGGTTAAAGTTATGCATTGTGATTCTACAAAGGAAATCCCAGACAATCTCAAGAATGCTTATGAAGGAGATGTTATATTCAAAGGGGCCAAGCTTCAGACTTACATATGACAATTTGAACATCTGAAAATGAAGGAAGATGAAGATATTGCATGTTATTTTCTCCAAGTTGATGAAATTGTGAATACTATAAGAGAAATGGGAGAAAAAATTGAAAATTTAGTTATTGTGCAAAAGATTTTGATATCTCTCCCAATGATATTTGACCCTAAAATATCATCTCTAGAAGAGAGACAAGATCTGGCTACGTTGATCATGGATGAATTACATGGAATACTTACAACATATGAAATGAGAACAGAACTAGAAAATTCATCTAGAAGGGAAGCAAATTTCAAAGCCTCCAAGAAGACAAGAAATAACAAGCCAAGGTCAAAACCATGCTCCAACAATGGTGATGATTCAGACAATGAAGAAGAATCCAACTTTGTGAGAAAGCGGAAAAGAGGAACCGACAATTACAAATGTAAGCTTCCTTTCAAATGCTTTAAATGTGGTAAAGTAGGCCATTTTGCTTCCAAATGTCATTATGCAAGGGGTTCAAATAATGATGAAGAAGAAGTTCCTAAGAAAGAAAATAAATATCATAAAAGAGACAAGGAAAGAAATAAAGGAATATTTTTGAAAAAGAAAAGTCTATATTCAAAAGATGATAGTTCCTCATCTGATGAAGATGATGATAGTGAAAGTGAATCAATAAGACTACTCTTCATGGCGTTAGAGACTCAAGAGGAAACTACTGAAAATAATGAAGAAGATGATGAAGAATAAGGAGAAGTGAATCTTGAGGCAAAATTGATCAGTTCCTTAAGTGATCTAAGAATAACAAGGAAGAAAAACAAGTCTCTCAAAGAAGTGTTAATTAAACTGAAGGAAGGATTTCAAAACCCTAGAAAAAATTATGAAGAAGCAAAACTGACTATCATAGATCTAAAGATTCAGTTTGAAGAAGCCAAAGTGATTGAAGAAACACTCAAGAGACATCTGGAAGAAAAGAAGAAAAAAACATAGAATCTGGAAGCTGAAATAGTCTCACTAAGAAAGGAACTACAAGAGAAGGACATCCAACTAAATTTTGGCAATAACAACAAAATACTAGATGAAATCACTTGCAATAAAAAACCATTTTATGAAAATTCCAAACTTGGATACAAACAAAATAACACTGGTGAGGGTTCAAGCTCTATGATGACAGGAAATGAAGCATAATAAATAAGTTACGTAGATACTATCAAGGGTTCTATTAAGAAAGAAGAATGCAAGCCTCTAAATGAGGACATACAAAAATCATAAATAAAGAAGAATCAAGAAGAAGCTCGTGCATTCAGAGTAACATGGAATCAACAACCAACAATGAAAAAGACCCAAGAAGAAGATCATGATTTCAGAAGAACAACACCAACTAGAATACCACCAATACCCAGGTGCTAAAATATTTTTCTTGGCTTGTGTTATTCTTGCAATGATTTTGGGCATAAAGCCATAAATTTTAGAGCCTATGCAAAGGCCAAAAACACCTGGAACAAAAGTAGCTATGAAAATCCAAAGAATCATTATGAAGGCAATTATCCCAGAAAGTCTCGTGAGACGTTTGACATAAATTATAACAATTTTAGTGCTTTGGGTTATGAAATTGAATGCTACAAATGTAGCAATTTTGGACACATAGCCAAAAATTGTAGAAGTGATTTAATATTTTCTTCAAGGGAAACTATGCATGTTCCTTTCAATCATATAGGGGAACAACATAGGACTTGGAAAAGGAAGAAATAATATTTGCAGGTTGAGGAATGTGGGTTTGCCTTGCAATCCCAAAATAGAAGAAACCATTGGTATATTGACAATGGATTCTAAAAGCATATGTCTAGAGAATTTTTTTTTTTTTGTAACATTAAATAAATAAAAAGAGGGGCCGGTCATGTTTGGCAATGATAACTCAACCAAAATTATAGGAAAAGGCACAATCAATCTTGGAAACAAAGATGTTGTGGCAAAAAATGTCCTACTTTTTGAAAATAGGAAGCATAACTTGCTAAGTGTGAGTCAAATGTGTGATCAATGACACACACTTATATTCAATTCAAAATAATGTGAAATAAGGAAAGAAAGATCAAGAAGACTAGTGGAAACACCGACAATGACTCCAAACAACATATACATCTTGAATGAGATCGAATAAGAAAGATGTTGTTTGGGAAAGAAGATGAAAGTTGGCTTTGGCATAGGGGAATGAGCCATATCCATTTTGATAATCTTGTCAAGATCAACAAGAAGAAAGATGTAAGAGAAATGCCAGAAATTACAAAGCCAATGAATAATATGTGAAAGCACTGTCAACATGGAAAACAAACAAAAGTTGAATTCAAGACAAAGGAATACTCTACGACAAAACCATTGGATATTGTACACATCGATTTATGTGGGCCCACTAGAACAAAAGGAATGGATGGTGAACAATACTTCATTCTACTCATTAATGACTGCACCAAAATGACCTGGGTTTGCTTTCTCAATAAAAAGTCAAAAGCTTTCGTATGTTTCTGAGTATTTAAGGAACTTGTTGAAAATGAAACTGATTTGAAAATTGAATGATTAACATTAGATAATGGGGGTGCGTTTACTTCAAATGAATTCAGGGATTTCTGTGAAGAACAAGGAATAAAAAGACAATTCTCAACAACTAGAACACCTCAACAAAATGGAGTTGTTGAAAGGAAAAACATAACTGTACAAGAAATGGCCAGAACCATGTTGAATGACTCCAAGATAAGTGATATCTTTTGGAGACAAGAAATGCATACAACCATTCATATCTTAAACATAGGATTGATGAGAAGGAATAATGATAAGACTCCATATGAGTTATGGAAAGGAAGACTAGTTAATGTCAATCACTTTAGAGTGTTTGGAAGCAAGTGTTACATAAAAAGGGAAGACGCAAACATTGGAAAATTTGACTCCTAAGTGGACGAAGGCATATTTGTTAGGTACTCATGCAAAGGAAAAGCATATAAGTTCTACAATTTAATAATCAACAAGATAGTGGAAAGTATCAATTTAAAATTTGATGAAACGGACTGGTTGAAGACCAAGAAGGAAGAAAAAATTCAAACATCTTTGAAGAAAAATAAAATGAAGAACTAAAGAAAGAAGAAGAGGAAGAAGAAAAACAAGAAGAAGAAGAGAAGCAACCTGAAGCAGAACATGAAGAAAACAACCAACAAGATTTTCGAACACCTTCTAGGACACCTAACCGCCAGGTTTCGAAGAATCATCCATAAGGACAAATCATTGGAGATAGAAGTGCCATAGTAGAAACCAAAAGAAGAAAGCATACACAAACATCTGAACAAGGACATTTTTCATTACTGTCCACAATTGAACCAAGTAACTTTGAGGAAGCCATAAATGATGAACAATGGATCAAGGCTATGGAAGAAGAACTAAATCAAATAGAGAAGAATGAGACATGGGAACTAGTTTCAAGACCAAAGGACAAAAATGTGATTGGGATAAAATGGGTCTTCAAAAACAATTTAAACGAAGATGGACAATTAACCAAAAACAAAGAAAGACTAGTGTGCAAAGGATATGCTCAAGTTGAAGGAATATATTTTGAAGAAACCTTTGTTCCCATGGCCATAATGGAAGCAATCATAATGTTCTTGTCTTATGCATGCTCCAAAAGGATCAAGTGTATCAGATGGACATAAAATCAACTTTTTTGAATGGAGAATTAGAAGAAGAAATCTACATAGATCAGCCATAAGGGTTTCTACTATCATAAATGGAAGACTATGTTTGCAGATTGAAGAGAGCTCTGTATGGAATTAAGCAAGCTCTGAGAGCTTGGTAATCAAGATTGGAAAAGTACTTACAATAACAAGGATTCAAAGGGGGAAATGCATATAGTAACCTATACTTAAAAGTGTATCAAATCAGTATGATTATTATAGAAGTGTATGCTGATGACAATCTTTGGAAGTGATGAAGATATATGGAGTCAGAAGTTTTCCAGGGATATGCATAATGAATTTGAAACGTCCCTACTTGGGGAGTTGACTTTCTTCTTAGGACTCTATATATCTCAGCTAGATGGAGGAATTTTCATTTCCCAAACCAAGTACATCAAGGAAATGTTAAATAAGTTCAAAATGAAAGGATATAAACATGTGAGTACTCCTATGGTTACTGGTTCCAAGTTGAGCAAAGATGGCGAGTCTAAAGAAGTTGATCAAAGACTCTAAAAATTGATGATTGGTAGTCTCTCTATGTGACAACCTCAAGACTAGATGTAATGCAAGCAGTTGGACATGTCACAATATTTCAAGTGACACCAAACGAAACCCATGTTCTAGTAGTGAAAATGATCTTCAAATATCTTAAAGGAACAACAGATTTTGGGCTATGGTATATGAAAGGAAATGAGTTAACTATGGTCGCCTACATGGATGCAGATTGGGCAGGAAGTATTGATGACATAAGAAGTACAAGTGGATCAACTTTCTACTTACGTGATTGCTTAGTGGTCTTGTTGAGCAAGAAGTATTCTTTAGTATTCTTATCCACAGTAGAAGTAGAATATATCGCAGCAACAACATGTTGTACTCATGTTATCTGGATGAATCAAACCTTCCAAGACATACAAGTGAGATATGTTGAACCTATTTTGATATTCTGTGACAACACCAGTGCTATAAGCATCTCCAAGAATCCAATGATGCATTCCAAGACCAAACATATTCCTATTAAGTTCCACTTTATGTGAGAACAAGTCACATAAGAGAATATCAAGTTGGAGTACATTGGAACAAAAGAAAATATTGCACACATATTCACAAAGCCTCTTTCTAGGGAGACCTTTGAGTATCTTCGACAAAAACTAGGAGTAATTTATGCTCCAATGCATACCATACCATACCATTGCTTAATGTCTTGAATATTCTAGGGTTGTTATGTTATCTTGCATTTCATCAAGCATTTGTTTTTTTTTTTTATCTAAACCCTAGTTTAGGCTTTCATTTTCAACCCCATTTCATTTAATGATTACTTATGTTAAGGGTTGTTATATTTATCTTGTTGTAACTTAGTTAATATCATTTATTGGCTTGGCGAGGCATGAAAATGTTATGGCATGACAATGGAAAGTTATATTTATTGTTATATAGGTTAAAATGGGAAACTACTGACAAGGCATGTGAAGCTACATGACAATGACATGGCATGCCATGGCTTGGAAAGGAATGGAAATGACATGCCGTGACATTTCTTGGAAAGGCATAACATTGGCATGGAAATGGCATAGCATGACATGGATTGGAAAGGGATGGCAATGATATGGCATGTAAAGGTTTAACAATGACATGGAAATGGAAATGGCATGGCATGGAATGACTTGGCAAGGAATGACAATGGCATGGCATGGCATAATGATCTGAAAATAGTGGGCTGACTTGTTATGCTATGCAAGCACCCTCTACTTCATTAAAATAAAACTTTACAGGACCTTGCTCCATGCGTTAAAATATGCAAGATACATTATGTGTTAAGTTCATGCTTCTTTTAAATTGTTATATGTGAGGTCTTTGCAAGATTAAATATGTTGTTTTCATAAATACAACAACAAAAAATAACTTGCAGCAAATAATAACCATCAAACTCACAACAATAACAAGATGATAAAGGAGTTCACCCCTCTCTTGGCTACATCTCCTTGAGCCTCCATCAATGGACTTGGCTCTCTGGGATTAATTTGTCAAAGATTATTTTAAAAGCTGCTTCTCAACTCCAATGGAAATATTGACTGTACCATTGAGTTCAGAATACATAAAAACCCCAAAAATGACTAATGAAACTCTGAAAACGGATCATGGCTCATCCAGGCATGACCTCTTCTACATGTGGCCTTAAGCTTCCCTATGCTTCTCTGTGGCAAAAACACCTATACAAATCCTAAAATGGATTTGAAACCTATCCCAATGTGTTCATAGCATATTAATTAGCCAAAAATGATTATTTAATCATAGAAAACAAACATAGGCTCATCTGAGCATGACCTCAAACAATGAGGGCTTCAAGCTCCCTGGAGCTTCCTAAAACTTAAATGGTTAAAAACCTGCAAAAGAAGTCTTCAAATGGCTTTGAAAATAGTGTCAATGGATTTAGAACGTCCAAACACCCCTAGCTGGGCTTTTACAACACCTCATTTGGCCAAAAAATGAAGAAGATAGGCCTCCTGCCATTTTCTTCCTTCAAGCTTGCTATCTCTGGTTCGCCAAAACGCACCTCTGGGCATTCGACCAAGAACACGCTCAAAAACTCGTGCTAAAACCTAGCACACGGTCATAACTACAAAATCATTCAAACTGTAGGATGGTTAGGGTGCACCCAGCCCCTAACCACCAAGGCCACGGTCACAAGGTCACCATGTGACCACACGCTATCACAAAGGGGGCTCTGTTTACAAGAGCAAATAGACAAAAGACAAGTGGCGGGTCGTTTTGTACAACTGTTGAAACCAAAACGTAAAACCGTGCATGTTTGTTTAATTGTGGTCATATGATTAAAGTGTGCGACCGGGGGCTGGGGCTAAGCCCCAGCCCGGATGCGCCCCAACTCAAACTTTAATTCAATTTAAATAAATATAAAACCATATACATAACAAGTGACACCATGTTGTATGTTGGTCGGGCGGCCATTGCTAAAATGTTGCACGCATGTGGAGGTCCAGGGTTCGAGTCTGATGGACTCCATAAAATTTTGAACAAACAACCATTGCCATGGTGCCACGTGGCAACCCACGACTGGGCCACGTGGCACCACTCCATTTGCCCATTAAATGCCACGTGTTGAAACACTATTCGTCTGAAATCTGCCAATAAATGAATGCCATGTCACCTGCCACATCAGTGGTCGCACCTTTGCCAATTCATCTCTGCCACATCATCATCAGTATGGATTGTACGGACTGCACAGTCAACACAATTTTTTTTACCTGTTTGGCAATTCGAACAGATCACGATATCTCTCTCATACAACATCTATTTGAACCCAAACGAGTTGCATTGGGTTCGTGATGACGAGGGCTACACACCCGTTCGTTTTGAGGCAATTCCAAGAACTTTGATTTTTGAGATAAATTTTGACCCCTGGTCCAGATTTTGATCACGCCTTCCCACTGAAAGAATTTTGGACCCAAAAAATCTTATGATTATCTATCTGAGCTTCAATACTCTTCTGATTTCAAGTTATATCAACTGATTCTACTTGAAAAGTCTTTTTGACAATCACCTGGATACCTTGACATGCCTTGCACTGCAACTGACTATGTCCTTCAACCACTGTTCTTTGGCTGCTGCTGACCCATTGTTCTCTTTGTGCTTGGAAG
>JASDQU010107438.1:87103-105740 GCA_032191745.1 Picea mariana | reverse complement strand
TTATGATTTGAGACATCAATTTCCACAAATTTAGTGCAAGAAGACATGGATTCAAATGGAAAATAAAAAATCAAACACAAAATCCAACCAGTAAATAATAATTGACATGCAATTAGGCCAATAATTTTCTATAACAACTCTTCTATATTTTTTATAAAATAGAGTGTAGTAGTATCGAGTGTGTAATAAACGAGAAATACCTCCAGTGAAAATCTTTTAAAGTTGATTTGATAGTGTTTTTCCTCTTCAAATTCTCAGTCTTCACCAACATCCTCCACAATCTATCTACACCTACAAACACATAATTAATTATATTAAAACACTAAATCAAATAAACAAGATACAATTATAGATTATATAAACCATGCAAGTAKCTTTCATACCACCTCCACCCACTTCACATCATGTGCCTTGTTTGGTGTCCACCCACTCTAACTGAGCAGGTGGGTAGAATTGGGCATTGGTGGCATTGGGAGAGGGTTATTCTTGCTTGAATGAAAAGAATCCCTATCAAGAATCATTAGTGGCATATCCAAACCATGCAAAAGTCATTTTAATGCATGGTTTCGACCTCCCCTTCACTATTCGACAAAATTGTGGGTTCTCAAGTATCCATGCATCTTGTCCAATGCAATGTTTGTCGAGGTAGCTTTAGGGTTGTTATTCCTGGCTAGTAAATAAAAAAAATATTAAATCCATATAGTTTTGGATAAATCAAAACAAAACGAAACTGTAAAATTCATATATTTATGTTTAAAAACTATTAAATCCATACACTTTAGTTCTGGATAAAGAAGAACAAAAAGAACTGTAAAATTCATATATTTATGTTTAAAGAATATTAAATCCATACAGTTATGGATAAAGAAGAACAAAACGACACTATAAAATTCATATATTTATATTTTATTTGAATTAATTCTTAAGGATAATCCTATAACAAAAGGTCATGTGGAATGAAATTGAATTTTATTTGACTTAAGTATAAGGAGAATCCTATAACAAAAGGTAGTGTGAAATGAAAATCAAAGAAAAGAAAACCCTAACAAGGTAACCATGTGAAAGAGATATACATCGTTGTTGCTTCTATTTTTTATGGACATTTAAAGTGAATGATTGTGTAAAGCATAATTTCTACTCCAATGCGGTCTCTCGAGTCAAACAACATATGGAACCTTGAGGAGACTGCAAGTTTCGAACCTTGAACTCCCAAGATGTCGAAATCTCTTTCAATGCATGTGGCGCGATCAATCATTTTTTATATTTCCTCAAACAGAAAATCCACAACACCTTTCCACGTGATCAATAAACCCTCCCTCTCCTCACAATGCCCTCGAAGGGTGGTGTTCAAATTCCAACCGATTCCCAATGTGGACGATGCATCATTCGTTGTTCGAAGTTGAAATCATACTTCATCCTGCATTGCAAAACAATGTCAATGCATATTCAAATTCAAATAAAGAAATCAAGGGATTGTCAAATTAACTTAATGGTTGGTACCATGAAGTGTTCCTATTCCTGCAAGCAACCAAAGACAATTTGAAGAAAACGAGGAGAAAGAGATTCCACCGAGATTTGAACTCAGGTTATTGGTTTCAGAGTCCAAGAAATGGCATAAATCTTCCCATGAAGAAGTGACTAAAGGCTACCCATTGGCATGTACTTATAGACCGAAAGTTTTTCCTCTTGGGAGATGTAGCAAGTCTTCAATGAAAACAGATTCTTATAGCTCATCTTGGCCATCCTATTAATTTGATGAATGAATTTCCTGGATGAATTCCCCGGGTTCAACAACAACTTTCGTTGCACACTTTACTACAATCATCGTTCCCAATCAAAGAATAGCCTTGTAGGCAACCCCGATGCATCCCCAAAAACCTCTGCAAACGCCCTCAACAAATCTTCAAAACTAAGGGGCAAATAAAAGGTTGTTTTTTATCTTCTTAGGATCCAGCAGAGAAATTGAATAATCATCCTTAGGCATCGATTTTTCATCTTTGTTATTGTCAGGGGTTACATGATTACTCTTCCCCCACAAAACTACAAGAATAACAACAATCAAACTAGTCAAATAGACACTATCACACCACCCACTACAATGCCAAAGATCTTTCCTACTCAGTGTTTTTTGCGGAGTGTGCTATCTCATTGTAGTTGGGGTTCACCCTGAAGAATGTTTCCAAGAAATATATCGAGGGGGATTTATTCAAGTTATCAGGCACGAGACCAATGAGATTATTGTTGGATACATTGAATTTGACGAGATTGGTAGTAGGGACTCGGGATTCCCAGAACCTTCAAGTCGATATCCAGATTCAGTAGCAGATCTGTGTGATTTAATATGCATTTACCATGCATAGAGTTAGGACACTATTGTCTGCATTAATTAGTCAGTCTGTCGCCATAGCCCTGATCTTTTTCCAAGTTGTCGCACATAATCCATTTAATCTGTAGGTTTCATTTATGAAATAATTATGGGTGACGGGAATTGTTTCCCTTCTCATGGAATTTTAGCATCCACGTAGCACTTCTTTTAAAACTGATAAAAATAAAATTCAACTTTTTTTTACGTGCATTTTTTCGATGACACTTCTGGGATGGGCCATTGATATGGATTTAGGAGAGGAATGAACTGATTAATAGACTGAATAAAATAAACACAGAGATATGAAGAATAACACAAATATCCAGTGAACAATATCTTCTATTAAATAATGAAATAGGCTGAAACTATAAAACTACAGAACTGAAACACTTGCTCGAATGGTGGTAGCTATCTCTGAGAAGAGATATGGCTGCTATGTGCATCTGTTTGAGTAGAATGGATTACAATGAGGATATAGAGGCCTTTTTTATATTACTCATGAATGCCAAAACCCCAGACACCTAAAAACCTAACCCTAGAAGGTGAAATGCCAAAAGTCATGTGGGCCCTATGGGTAAGTTGGTGTAATTTGGTACCTCAACTTCCAAGGGTCGTAAATTTTGCATACGAACTCTATTTTAGGCGTGCGATAGCCCATTGGAAAGTTATTTCAGAGAGATACACATTCCTCCATCAAAATTTGACTTTGTCTATAGTTTGACTATGGAGAGCCAAAAAAACAACGTTTAGGACCCCAAATCGGCCCTGGAAGTACAACAAGATGTGTTGACATGAAAACATACAAAATAAGCCAGTTGGATTAGGAGAGAGGCCACATGTATCCACTTGGAGGATATGTGGGGCTTCATACATCCCTAGAAGTGTAGAACCCACAATTATAAAGTAGTACAAAAGAACATGTTGAAAAAAAAAAACGGACATAAGGAGCTAGTTGGAATAGGTGGGTGGCCAACAATATCCCCCTGGATCAATCCTCCCCCCTTAGGAAGCAATGGTCTCCATTTTATTGAGTTCCCCCATCAGGTGAGGAAAATTTTGTTGGATTGGGCCCCAGGTGAGCCACTTGCCTTGGTGTAGGAGTTTCCCTACCTTGACAACCCAATAAAGTTGGATTCGTTGTTGGCGAGTGCCCTTGACCTGTGTGTCCAATATCTTATCAGTGGATGCTTGTTCCATGCGATTAGGGTTGAGCTTTGTTGGTGTCAATTATTTTGTGATATCGAAGGTGTCCAATAATGGGGGGAAATATGGTCGAAGGAGGTCCACATTGAATATTGGATGTAGACCAAGGAAGGGTGGAATGTTGAGCTCAAAAGAATTTCTACCCACATCCTTGGTGATAGAGTAAGGCCCATAACAAAGTGGGCAAAGCTTCTGATGGGGCCTGGTGAGACACTCATTCTGTAGATGTAACCATACTTTATTGCCAACCTGAAACTAGTGTGGTACCATGTGTTGATCATGGCGCTGCTTGTACTTAGCATTGGATTTCTGCAAAATCTCCTGGACCTGTTGGTGGATGTGTTGAATCCGCTCAATGAATCTTGTGGCTTTGTCGATCACAGACTTATCAGGAGAAGATTTTATCTGTGTGGTGGCAAGAGGAAGTATGTTGTCTTCTTGCGAACTCTGAATACTCTTTGTATGATCGCTCTGCTTATTCTCCACTGTAGGATCCTTTGTCTTATACTAATGGCTTGTAACTCTACTTAAACAGGTTCGCAAGAGGAATCTTTATGAATGATCTCCCGCTGCGCATGTGTCTAACCTTTGTGTCACTGTCGTTGTCTGAATTCTTGAACATTAGCTTTAAAATCAAACTGATTACTGTATCTTCAAGATATTATTCTCATGCAATAACATCTTAATCTTCAACTTCAAAAAGTGTAGAAAGTTTCCTCTTGGTCCCTTGAAGATATGCCTCTCTGCCTGACTATATGATTCTATTATGTCAATAGAAAATTCAGTAATGTACCCTCCATTAGTGTTGTCAAACCAGAGATCCACTGCTCTTGACACAACGTTATCAACTTTCTTGACTTTCTTAATCAGCGTCAATGTCCAAACCACAAGTGGTCTAGATATGATTTCAAACTGAGTGTCTGCTAGTCTAGCTAACCACTCGTACAACTACTGATGAACTCTTGCAAAGAAAATCTCGTGCACATTAGTAAAGATGTAACTTCCCAACCAGTATTTTGTACTAATGCCAGGGTTCTTGTTCTGAGCTATGGAGAAGTCCCTTGTTCTTCTATCCAATTCTCAATCTTTGTCTTCGATGGAAACCACCTTGACATTCCCTCAAGAAGATCTAGGTCCCGGGAATGGAACCATTTGTTGGCACAGGGGAAAACCCAGAGTTCAACTCTAACAGCACACCAACAAACCCTAAATATTGGACCTCCTGGCAACACCTGCAAAGCAGATGAAGTCTCACCCGAAGTAGAAATAGGGGGTGTTGATGATTACAATCTCAACGAGTTTTTTTCGCCCGCAAAGTATTGTTAAAGCCTATTATTATAAGCTAACAATATAAATAATACTAGTAGGTGGGACCCCATTGTAGATTGGGAGATAATATATAGCTCTTATTTGATGTTTATGCCACTGTTCAACACTGCTTAAATGGTTGATGAGATCTTGTTTTTATTGGCGATGTATTGGGATTATTATGTGTTGGTTCTAATTGCAACAATTGAATGGTGGATAAGGCATGTTATGTGTTGTTTATCCTGCTCTAGGCTCTAATTTCATGTTACGATGGCTTATGATATATGTTGTTACCTTTGTTATTTGGCCTTGGATTTATTACTTGTGACACCTGCAAGAGATACATGTTAGTAACAACAAATAAAGGGCAATTGAAAGGAGATAAAGCAATATAAACAAAAATGAAAAAGGAAGGAACCATTCTATACTAAAATGCTACACTATATGCATTAAAAGGATCATTGTCAACCCTAGCAATAAGCTAATAATTATGTGATTTGTTGAGTTATATGGAACATGGTTGATTTATGTTATGGCATAAGTGGAAATGGATAAATATGATATGGGTCGCGCTATTGGTAATTAGTGGGTGATGGTTTTGATACATGGTTGTATTTTGCTGCCTGTTATGTGTATTGATGAATATCATGTTTCATAGCAGAAACAGGCACATGGTCTGTGACAGTATAACTTCATTGCAATTTAATTATTAAATGAATTAAAAGATAGAATCGAACATGACCTTTGAGTTTGTAGTTGATGATTTAAATAATTCGTGGGCAGTGGTTGATTTTGATGTTGAACATAGTGGAAATATTTTACTCTTTATTCATTTGGGAAGCGTTTAAATATTAAATGGATAAGTGAGATGAATAGATCTCCCCTACAGGTTGTTTTGGAATGCATACTTTCATTTTTTGATAACATTTTGTTAAATATTTGATTACAAATAGGGAGCAAGTTAATGCACAGGATTTCTTGAACTGTACACAGAAATTGTTTTTTGGGTCACAGTGGTCATTTGAATGGTGTTATTTCCTTTTACATAATGGTTTTATGGATTACTTAATTAATTTTATGAACAATATCCACTCTCTTGCCCTATCATTATTTCGCTTTTCGCTAATTACAACCCCATCGCCTTCCCACATTCATTTTTTACTCCTTGTTCTAAAATTTAATTACAGTCAAGAAGAATTTTGTATTAAAGCAGTTTGAAGTCGCATTTTTGTGGTTGGATCACAATGATATTTTCTTTGGTTTGCATTACAGTTGATTGTTGTTGTCTTTGAGCAATAACCATGTTTCTTTTCCCCCTCATTTTATCATTTTTCGCTCAATGCAAGCCCCTCGTATATCCCAGAACCTTTTGTTCACCCCCTACTCATCGAAAATGGTTAAACAATTTGTATGTATTGGATTGCATGAGTCTGATATGTTGCCGAGCCAAAATCTATTTCATATTTTTAAAGAGTTTTCATGTATGTTTGTTAAAAGGACTATTTTCTAATCAATCATGCATGCAGGAATGAGTTTTTTCAGTCGCGGTAGCCATGGCAGAGGCAATCGAGGGAGAGGTAATTGGAACAGAGGCCCAAGAAGGCCAATATTCTCCATACACTTTGATATTGACTGTAATGTTCCCAAGCCAAGAGGCCAAGAACATTGTGTTTTTGCATGAATTTTAAAAATTTTACTGGTTGTGGCATTTCGTCAAACACTTTGCTTAGTATGATCCTTTAGGTTGTGCTAGGGTTATACTGATTATTTTAATGTGTGCTTGCAGCAATAATCAATCATAAATATAGCAATGAACACACCTCAAATAGATGCATGATGAACAACACAAGTGGTAACTCAAAATGCCTCAGATCTGATATTATTCATAAAGAAGAATACCATGATACAATGGATCTGTAGATCTGGTACAATATAGATAAGATCTAATAGAAAATGGAGATAACTCCCAAACAAGATGAAGAAGAGAAGCTACAAGCCTCCAAAGGCCCTTATGACTATAATAGATGAGCAACACGCTGAGGTCCATGCCTCCTGAAGTGCCAAACCCAAAGACTGGCTAAGTCATGCCCTGCTGGAAGACTGGACACCCTCAATAATTCGGCCCTACTGCCAAAGACCTCCAGATACTTCGAAGAAGATGTCAAAATGTAGATCAGGTCAGTACAAAACCCTGGATGAAGTCTCGAGATGAATGGTGAAGTTCTGACCCACTCAATGCATAAACCCCCAATCTAGTTTGTGCCCTCCTGGATGAATGGAAATTAATAATTCATCCTCTCTCCTAGAGGCCTCCAGCAAAACCACTGAAATGATAGATCGGGGCACGATTACCTCACTGGTGAAGTCCAAAGCGAAATAGTGAAGATCTAAACTATCAAATGGGTGAAACCCCTTTCTGAAGTGCGCCCCTCTCCTCCAATTCACCCAATGCTCTAATAAATTAGATGGCACATAAATTCCTCTGGAATGAACTAGAACGGATGGCCAAGAACCTACAATGAAAACCTAGGTGATAGAATCTCCAGAATCCCTTCCAATATCTTGGGTCAAACTTCCCTTAATGGATGGTGTGTCCCCCTTGCTGGAAACCCTCAATGGTGCACCCTCTCCCTTCCTGTACCTGTGGCTGGTGTAGAACTCTCCTGCAACTGAGTATATATGAAGTAGAATGGTGTGGGTGGAGTATTGCATCCCCGAGACCAAGATTGGAACAAGATCGGTGGAATATTTCACCATTGAATTGTCCTCTAGGGTTTGTTAAGTCAAAACCCTCAAAACCCCCAAGGCATGGATTCACTAGCTAGAAGTCGGATATCAAAAATGATAATCAACATGAATGAGAGAATAGAGGCCCTTGCCTCTCCTTTATAATTCATACTCACCTTGTCCCTCCAAAGTGACTTTTTCTTTATTAATTATTAATTAATTAATTAAATCACTTTAATTAATTAATTAACCTTTTTACCTCTGAAAAACACCTTATCTCTCCTTGTGGCTTCCCTAGCCACTGAAAGTCACTTCTCATCATCCTATCCTGTAGTTTTGTTCCTCTCGATTCCAATGAGCTATCACACTAAGAGGTTCATCCAAGTATTATTCCCAATATGACCTCCTTAGTGGATTTAATTAACCTATAGCCGAAAATAACTCAAAATCATGGAAATCGTCAGAATGCAACGAAACCAAAGCCCAGTTGTGCTGAATGGATCAAAATGATGAAATGAGATGAGTGATGCAAGTGGGACCCCAAAATATCCCTCAATAGTCACTTTACTCTCTATAACCTCCATCTGGCTACTCTGGTCATCATAACACTCTGTAATGTAAGGATGTCCCAAAGTGGGGACTTTACACTGAATCACAAGAGTTAGGCTAGTTGTTTCAGGCTAGATTTTTCAATTGGATTAGGCAAGGAGTGGTCCAACCTAGGTCTGAAAGGCCTCCTTTCCAAGCTCCACAAGCCCCTGGTATTCTCGTGCCCCCTCATGTCTCATTGGAACCCAAGGTTCCCGAAAACGATGGATGGCAAGAGATTGTCCACCCAGAAGTCTCCCAACATCGTGGCTGGCCCAATTTGTCCTTACCTGCTCCCCTGCCTGTTAACCAGATTTCCCAAGATGCACCTGTCCACTCACCAGTTCATTCCTTCCATGCTAGAAAAAGGTTGAAAATCGAGGCCCACCATGCCCTTGACAAAGGAAAATCCACTACTGCCCCTTCCTCACCCTCCAAGGCTCTGATAAATCTGTGTCTTCCTGGATGCATTTGAGGGATGATTGTTCTCACGCGATCAGTGATATTAGGCCTAAAGGCTCAGCACAGCCAAAGGCAAATTCAGGAAAATCGAAGGGTGACAGTAGCAATCAAGGAAAGATTGCATCTCAGAGTGGGAAATATGGTTTTTGAGTTTTTATGTTATTTATTGTTGATGGCAGCTGACTTCAGAAATTTTGGACAACATTTTTTCTTTGAATATATGAGTAATATATTTTGTTGAAAATAATTTCAAATATTTTGAGATAAAGTGTCAAATGTTAATATGATGATGGGAGTCACAAGGAGGGGTGTTGGCTTAATTAACTAGTATGTTATGATTGTTAATATTTAAAGGGAGTCACAAGGGGTCCCACCTACTAGTTATTATTTATTTATAACCCTTATTATGATTATTACTTTTTACTCTAACTAAAAATTTGGTTGAGACTTTTAATTAACTTAACTAATGAGGTGGTTCAACTACTTCAACCAATTCTAATTTGCTTAAAGGCAAAAGAAAAGGGAGGAACAATGGAGGATAGAAGGAGAAGCATACTAAGGTTTGCTCTTGAGTTTATGTTGAGATGGTTCAGTTTTCATTCATTCCTTAATTTATAATTAAGCCTAATTATTTTTTATCATAGCAAGGTCTTATTGTAGATAGCAAGATTCAGGGTTGAATTACATCATTCAAACACTTGTTTTTCAGAGGTGTTGATCTATCTTTGATAGTCTGTGTAGACTTGTCTGTTTGTGAATTAGTTTTCATGACTGAAAAAGGCTATTGTGAAAAATCAAGTGGGAAGCAATCTATGGCAAGTTGATCCATCTTTTAGAGTTTAGTTTTTTATTTTCTGTTAGAGGTCCTTTTGTATGTTCCATTGGGGATGTCTAAATTTGACTTTGGTCTGAAATTTCTGCATGAAATTTTGTAAAAGGAATGATTCTTTAGTGAATTGGAATGAAATAAAGGATTGTTTTATGTCTCATCTATATTGATTATCATCTTGGTGACTTTACTTATGTCTCTACATTTATTTCAGCAACTATTTTATTCAGAAAATCATATTGCAATGAATTTTCTAGCAAGCTTTTAATTGTAAAAAGACTAGCCTAAGCACTTGTAATCAATACTTGTAAGTTAGGATTTTATTTTTGATGGCTATAAACATAGGGCGGCATTCCCATCTATTTTTCTTTAGCCAAGAAAAATCTGAAAATGCTTGAGTAAGATCATTTCATATATTTTCCTCAACATTTATTTGGTGACCATACTGGGGAGATCTTCGATATCTCTCTGGTTAATTTTTATACTTGATTTTCATCGATACATCTATTTTTCTGATATTGATTCTTTGACTATTTTATTTCTTAATGATTGTTCCTGTTGCAAGGAAGCCCAATATTGAGCCCGGTCTCCAAGACCAAACCAACATTTCTTTGAACCTGTTTAACAACATTTTGGAAACTGCCAATACCCGTGCTGAGCTTAACCATTCTTGGGCAGCAATTGAATGAGATATTAGTGCTCAAGAACAATCGGAAGCTAGACGTACACAACCTATAAATCAGCAGTAACCTTCTTGTTTCTTCAGTTTTGGCCTTTCTTTCATGTCCTTAGACTCTCTTGCTTCTAGAAGAAGAAGAGGCTAATCATCGAAAATCAATCCTATTGTTGAAATAGGAAGAAGGAACATTGTGTTATCTTACCAACAAATTTCTCTAACGAGAACTTTGTCTGATTCATCCAATTTGTATTTCTTTCCCTCATCTATCATCCACAAGATGGCATCTAGTGGTGGCTCTGGTGGCACTGGAAGTGCTTCATCTTCTCAGTCTTCATCTTCGTGAGTGATTGGTATCTTGTATAGCCACCATATCCATGTCCAATATACCACAAACCCCACCAAATTCATTAAAAGGTATGGGCTTTTTCAGTTTGAAGAAGATGCCACAACCACACCATGGCATGTGTCCTCTCCTCTTAACCTAGCACCTGCTACTCATCCAATTCCTAAATTTAAAGCGCATCTTCCTAAGTTTTCGTGGAATAACACTGTCACTACAAACGAACACCTAGTGGAATTTTCTAATGATTGTCATAACATAGGAGCCAATGACAATGATACTTGCATGCGCTTATTCGTCAATTCCTTGGAAGGAAAGGTTGCGGCCGATTTATTTGACCTTCCTCCTAAGATTTTGTCTATTTGGGAGGAGTTAATCTATTAGTTCTGATCCACTTATGGGCAATCTAAAATCCAAGCCGAGAATTTAAGGGAATACAATAATGTCACCTATAAGGATCATGAGACCATCAAGTTTTTCAACTTGTGTTTCACCAAGTTATACAATCAAATCCCTAAACTCATCTGCCCTTAGAACCAAGCTGCTTTCATGCATTACTACAATGCATTTCCTTCCCCCTTACACCATAGGCTTGAGGAAAAATCCATTGATAATCTCGGTTCCGCTCTGCATGCTTGTTCAGAGTATGAAGAACATCTTGAAAGAACTGGTCTTCCCTAGGGAGAATCAGTTAGACAGATAGACATGTCCACCCTTTTATAGCTAGTACAAGACATGAAAAATCATATTTAGCGTATGAGTAGAAAGGAACTGTCTCCCCTCTCACCTTCGGAGCTTCATCCTCTTTTGCACCCCCCTTTAGAAATCTAGTTGAAAATAATTTTCAGCCTAAAGCTATCTTGCCTCAAAGTTGGTGTAACTTATGCGAGGAACACCACTAAGAAACCACACGTGAAGTAAAGAAGAGTGCCAAATATAAGATCTTTGGTAAGAGACCAGAAGCTACTATTGTTGTCCTAGATTTTGCAGAGCCAGAAGATGTCATAGTCATCAATACTAGGAATAGAGCCTATGCTCCCAAGGGAAAATTAGATCCTCGCTACAATTCTTCTAGCCCAAGCTCATCCTCACCCGCTGCTACTATTCAAGTTCCTAAGGTTCCTGATAGTCAAGGAACAACTTCTCCTCTCCCCTCTTCCAAATACAATATCTTGAACCAGTTGGCCAACATCAAAGAATATGCAACCCTTTTGGACATGGTTGAGGTCCCTGAACAACAGATGCATCTGAAACAATTCATGGAAGGAAAAGCTTCCATTGTAGCCAATCTTTCTGAAGAGGTAAACGAAGAGGGCTCGTCTATAAATAAAGTAGGTGTACACAACTTTAAATATACTGTAAAAAAATCCCCATTTTTATATTTTTGTAAAGATTGTGGATAATATTGCCTATTTTTTCCTCATTAATGGTGGTTCAGGCCCAAGTGTGATGTCGAAGATTTTTATGGAAGAGCTAGGCTTGTCTTGTACAAATGAAAATGCCAGAAGAATGCTCTCCTATAATAGTCTACAACAAACAACCATAGGCGAGATTAAGGATGTGACCTTAGTTTTATGCGCTCATCCTGAAATAAGGATAACCCTCAGCATTCAGATAATTGATATGCCTGTGAGAAATTACTCAATTATCTTGGGAAGAGATTGGAAAGCCTTAAGAGGTGGATACCTCTCACTCGAAGGGACGCATTTATCTATGCCTCGGAATGGTAAAAACATTATAGTCCTTAGAGAGTTTCACCCTACATAGAGAGTGTTCCACAATCTAGTGTAAACTATATCGAAGAGGACCTAGGAGTGTATTCTATCTTTGCTGAGGAGGATAATATTCCTTTGAAACTAATCAATTTTGATGATGATATGTGGCACATGCACTTTGATGGTTCATTCTCTAATAAAGGTAATGGGGCTAGCATTATCTTGGTTTCCCCTGTAGGGAAAATTCATAATTTGTCTTACAGGTTGGAGTTTGCTTGCACAAACAATGCCACTGAATTCGAGGCTTTATTATTAGGCATTGAAAGCACCCTTAATCTTGGTTGTGGTGACCTTTCAGTTTTTGGAGATTCTGAGCTTGTTGTGAACCTGATACGTAATATATGCTCTCCTAGCGACAAGCTGATGGAACAATACACCCAAACTGTTTGGGTGCTTATCTCGAACATTTTATATTTAAACATAACTCACGTTAAGAGGGAGTTGAATTCAATGGTTGATCGGTTAGTTGTCTTTGCAGCTTCTCCTAATCAACAACCTTTGCCTCACAGGACTGATTGTTCTTTTGAATCTCTATATCGTTTACATATCCTGAATGATGTGGGATCTTGGCAGATCTTCCCTAATGATGAGAGCATTTGTGCTTTCATTCAAGATGAACCTCTTAAGCTCAAGGAAATGACGTCCATAGAAAACAACAAAATTCCTAAGGGCTTGACTCCTCTTGAGAGTTCCTTTTCATCAAGTGATGTAGGCAATAAAGAGAAACAAAGAGAAGAGGGGTCAAGAAGGAAGGTGGGTGAAACCATCTCCTCATATATTGGGGCACTCGAATATTCAAAGAATGCTAAAACAAGTGTCCAATGTTCTGATAAGGAAGAAATGAGGTTTGCCAAGCTACTTGGTGGATTTCAAATTTTTTTTGCTTGGTCTCATGAGGATCTTCGTGGTTTTGATCTTGGTCTTTCACAACATGCTATTCACATCAAGGAAGGCTTGAAACCAGATAGGCAAGTACATAGACCTATAAACTCTTCATTTAAAGAAAATTTTCAAAGAGAGTTGGAAGATTTCTTAAGGGATGGAATTATTTTTTCAGTCTACCCCGAATGGGTTTCCAATTGGGTACCTGTTTCGAGGACCGTTGATCGTATTAGAACCTGCTTTAGTTTTGGCGCTTTTAATCAAGATATGATGAGAAATACTTTTCCTCCCCTCAAAATGGAAATAATTCTACAGCAGTTTGTAAGGTCACAGATGAGGCCCTTACTTGATGAAATTCCGGGTTACAATAAAATCAAGGTATAAGGGGCAGATGTTCAAAAACCATTCCTATCTCAATTTGGGGTACCATGACTTATAAATGCTTGTTTTTTGGCTTACCTAATGCAAGTAACTCTTTTAAAATACCTATACACACAACTCTTGATGAATTGATCATCATCCACATCTACCTTGATCTAATAATATACATTAAAAGGTTGATAATTACCTTGGAGTTCCAAGTGTTATTTCTGGGTCCTTTCAAAATCGCTTTTGTCCAGAACACTAACTTTTACATTCTAAAGGATTTACAGGATCAATTATTTTCTTATAGCATTAACAATTCTTGCTTGAAACATTGTGAAGGACCAACGTGAAAAGTTCTAATGCTGTTTGGATTTTTTGTATACTAGTAACCTAGATTTGTTTTCTTTTTTGTGCTATTTTCTTTTCTTCCTTACAGTAGTTTGACTTCTGCTATATTTTTTAATTTTTCCTATTGCTCTTACGTTTCTGTCATTTTATTGATGTTGTTTTATCTTTTGCAATTTTACTTGTCATGATTTTGTCTCCTACCATCTTCTAGTTAATTTGGTCAAAATAGGATGATTGGATCAGCTCTGCCACAGTGACACTCCTGCAAAGCATTGTTAGTCAATAACAATCAAGCTTACACAGTTGTTTCGATGTTTCCCATGAAGCATACTTGAATTTTTTATCTGCTTTCACTGTTGTCTTATAAAGAATTGGTGGTCTCCTGCTTCTTCTTGCCATTTCTTCATCCATTTGAGATTTTAAAGAGAAAATCCGTAATTTTTCTCCTTGAAGTAAAGAGCTGATTATGGTTGAATGATTATGCATACAGTGGTAAAACCCCTCATACTTAACACTTTTCATGAATTATTCACAAATTCCCAGTCATTTTTCGATTAAATCCGCTCACTTCCCCCTGTTGCATAATCTTGTTGGTTATATCTTCTCGACCTGTTGTTCTTGGTTTGCAAAACCATGAGTTCTGAGTTCTAAATCTATTGGAAGCAAATTTCCTTGTGGAGTCACCAGTTTGTTGACGATTAAAATCGCAACGAGTTTTTTTCGCCCACAAAGTATTGCTAAAGCTTATTATTATAAGCTAACAATATAAATAATACTAGTAGGTGGGACCCCCTTGTAGATTGGGAGATAATATATGGCTCTTATTTGATGTTTATGCCATTGGTCGACACTGCTTACATGGTTGATGAGATTTTTTTTTTATTAGCGATGGATTGGCTTATTGTGTGTTGGTTCTAATTGTGACAATTGAATGGTGGATAAGGCATGTTATGTGTTGTTTCTCCTGCTCTAGGCTCTAATTTCATGTTACGATGGCTTATGATATATGTTGTTACCTTTGCTATTTATCCCTCGATTTATTACTTGTGACACCTGCAAAAGATACATGTTAGTAACAACAAATAAAGGGCAATTGAAAGGAGATAACGAAATATAAACAAAAATGCAAAAGGAAGCAACCATTATTTACTAACATGCTACATTATATGCATTAAAAGGATCATTGTTAACCCTAGCAATAAGATAATAGTTATGCAATTTGTTGAGTTACATGGAACATGGTTGATTTATGTTATGGCGTAAGTGGAAATGGATAAATGTGATATCGGTTTCACTATTGGTAATTACTGGGTGATGGTTTTGATACATGGTTTAATCGAAGGAGTTAATGGGGAGTTGGATGGATTGACTGGGGGTGGAGGAGACGTGCATTTACTTCACATCACCCTTACTCTTTCCACTGGCCTCCACCCTAGTCAGGCTACTATTCAACTGTGTTTTCTGTGGTTATTCTCTGACTTTCAAGAAGAGGAAGAACCGATCAACCAAGTCACGTTTTAAGGTGCTCTTGGTTACAGGTATGTCTTTTTGGCCATCCATCAATTTTCTCTCGTTATGAAATAGATAGTGGCTCAATATGTATTGGTTTGTGCTTTCCTTGAGTCAGGAAACTGTGTTAATTGGTGATATTTTTCTGGAATGAATCGTTGGTGGTTTTAATTGCAATAAAGTTTGAATTCATAGATTTATTGGTCGTTCTGAGTGTTGGCATCCATAAAGGATCTTTTTCATCCTTGGTGTTTTTATTTGGAGGGTTTCATTTGGTTTAGAGTGGTTTGTGGTCTCCAAGCCTTCGTATTCCATACCCATTCTTTTGTTGTTATGGGGATTTCAACACCTTGTGTCACTGTGCTTTGCTTCACTTGGGTATGAGTTCGTTCATGTTACTAATGTTGTGCAGTGGGTGGTGATGGTCATTTTCCAAACGGATTGCTTAAGGTGACTGTTATTTCTCGGACCTGTCCTATCTCAACATTCTCGGGTTGATTGGGAAACCCATGAGGGTTATACCTTGTGTGTTCTGAGTGTTGTCACAGAACCGGAGTGAAGCCTTGCTCCTTTGTTCATAGTGTCTCCTATCATGGGAATTATCACCCTATCTGCGAAGTTAATTATGGTATACCATGTGTGTGCATCATTGGTCACATAGGTTCTTACCCTATGATGGTAGTCGACTCCATGTCTCCCCGTGTTGGTCCACAAAAAAAACCCTTATTTTCTCGAACCCGGGTTTGATAGAGGAAATTGTTATGGTCGTCGGGTAGACTGTTGGTTGTTATGAGTTGTTGGTATATTGTCGACAGTGCTTGATTTATGGCTCGTCTATGTTGATTATATTGATAGTGGTGTTGGTTTTGATATCTAGTCACTACATTTGTTATTATAATTGAATGGATAAGCTCAGCATGGTAAATTGGATTGAATGCACAATCATTGTCTCTTACATTGAAATGGTTGAATCGTTAACCCAACATTAGTTTACAATTTTTTAATGCATAGTGATGCTTCATATGTGATGCGTGGGTAGGTGTGGTGTTCCTACAACATGATAGGTTCAGTTAATAATTATTGTGACTGTGTGTTTTAAAATTGTCAAATGGGAATGTTGTGATCATGGTAATTATGGCATGGCTATCCATTGTATTTGTTATCGATATTAGTTGATTGTGCCATTAGAGAAGGTCACGGTTTTTTAAACATGGTTTTGTTGCAATTTGATCGACGTGTGTTATGAGATTGGGCATGTTGTTGTTGCCTCGTTGGATTGGATTGATAGCCCAACACTGTGGATGTTTAGATTTAGAGTGATTGAACATGTACATTCATAAAAATTCTCTTGCGTTTTGTCAGATGTCTGTGTATTCCACAACATAGTATGTGTTGAATGGTGATGGATGTCTGTGAGTTTAAATGGCAAGTCAAGATCTTTGCATTTAAAATATTGATGGTTGTATTTGGCTGTCTGTTATGTGTATTGATGAATATCATGTTTCATAGTAGAAACAGGCACAGTGTCTGTGACAATATAACCTCATTGCAATTTAATTATTAAATGAATTAAAAGATAGAATCAAGCACGACCTTTGAGTTTGTAGTTGATGATTGAAATAATTCGTGGTCAGAGGTTGATTTTGATGCTGAACAAAGTGGAAATATTTTACTATTTATTCATTTGGGAAGTGTTTGAAATATTAAATGGATAAGTGAGATTAATAGATCTCCTCTACAGGCTGTTGTGGAATGCATATTATCTTGTTTTGATAACACTGTGTTAAATATTTGATTACAAACATGGAGCAAGTTAATGCACATGATTGCTTGAACTGTACACAGAAATTGTTTTTTGAGTCACAGTGGTCATTTGGTTGGTGTTATTTCCTTTTACATAATGGTTTTATGGATTACTTAATTAATTTTATGAACAATATCCGCTCTCTTTCCCTATCATTATTTCTCTTTTCGCTAATTACAATCCCATCGCCTTCCCACATTCATTTTTCACTCCTTGTTCTAAAATTTAATTACAGTAAAGAAGAATTATGTATTAAAGAAGTTTGAAGTCGCATTTTCGTGGTTGGATCAAAGTGATATTTTCTTTGGTTTGCATTACAGTTGATTGTTGTTTTCTTTGAGCAGTAACCATGTTTCTTTCCCCCCTCAGTTTATCATTTTTCGCTCAATACAAGCCCCTCGTATATCCCAGAACCTTTTGTTCACCCATGCTCATCGACAACGGTTAAACAATTTGTATGGATTGGATTGCATGAGTCTGATATGTTGCTGAGCCAAAATCTATTTCATATTTTTAAATAGTTTTCATCTATGATTGTTAAAAGGACTATTTTCTAATCAATCATGCATGCAGGAATGACATTTTTCAGCCAAGGTAGCCATGGCAAAGGCAATCGAGGGAGAGGTAATTGGAACAGAGGCCCAAGAAGGCCAAGATTCTCCATACACTTTGGTGTTGACTCACAAGAGTTAGGCTAGTTGTTTTAGGCCGGATGTTTCAATTGGATTGGGCTAGGAGTGGTCCAACCTAGGCCTAAAAGGCCTCCTTTCCAAGCTCCACAAGTCCCTAGTATTCCTATGCCCCCTCATGTCTCATTGCAACCCAAGGTTCTTGAAAACGACAAACGACAAGAGATTTTCTACCAGGTAGTCTCCCAACATCGTGGCTAGCCCAATTTGTCCTTACCTGCTCCCCCGCATGTTAACCAGATTTCCCAAGCTACACCTGTCCACTCACAAGTCCAATCCTCCCATGCTAGCAAAAGGTTGAAAACCGAGGCCCATCATGCCCTTGACAAAGGAAAATCCATTGTTGCCCCTTCCTCACCCTCCAATGGCTCTAATAAATATGTGTCTTCCCGGATGCATTTGAAGGATGATTGTTCTCACTTGATTAGCGAGATTAGGCCTAAAGGCTCAGTGCAACTAAATGCAAATTCAGGAAAATCGAAGGGTGACAAAAGCAATCAAGGAAAGATTGCATCTCAGAGTGGGAAATATGGTTTTTGAGTTCTTATGTTATTTATTGTTGATGACAGTTGACTTCAGAAATTTTGGACATGTTTTCTTTGGATATATGAGTAATATATTTTGTTGAAAATAATTTCAAATATTTTGAGATAAATTGTCAAATGTTAATATGATGATGGGAGTCACAAGGAGGGGTGTTGGCTTAATTAACTAGTATGTTATGATTGTTAAGAGCTAAAGGGAGTCACAAGGGGACCCACCT